>JAVYIG010004123.1:0-171474 GCA_035222895.1 Strongylocentrotus droebachiensis | reverse complement strand
TGACCAACAGTCGATTTATGGACTACAATTCTGCTCTGTAGGATCTGAACCAATTTCAAATTGTTTGTTGTCGACACAGCTTTTAACAACTCGTTTGGTAAGTTAAAGGGATCGTTTAACAATGTTAAATCTGAGATACACGGCCCTACGTGTTATCAGTGTCTGTGATATGGTGTAATATTGAAGCCCTAAAAAAATTGCGCTTCAAAATGATCAAGAAGTGCCTCAAAAAAGTAAAAATCTTTGAGTGACCGGTTTTACCATATTCGTTTTCCCCAATAGGCTGTAGCGTTATGAAAACCGTCAGGCGAACGGTTTTCAAAATTTGTAATTCCAATCATAAATATCTTGATAATCAGACAGGCAATCGGCTTGTAAAAGTCATGGGGTTCCTGACTGACCTAAAGGTTTATAATTATCATTGCATCATGAGCTAAATCCATAATTTTGTTTCAGAATCTGAGACAAAGTTACCGGATCCCTTTAAGCATTTGTGACCAAAAAAATCATTACATCTAGTGACGCCACAAGGGTTTTTAACATGTGAATGGGACAGATTTGAATTTTTGATAATGTTTAAAAATTGGCGGTGGGTTTGAATTTGAAATAACATGTTGAAAATCAGTGAATGTAATTCATTCTCAATCAAAATTATTTGTGAAATAGTCATTATACACATTTGTTTGAAATCTACATGTATGCTTCAAAATGTCATCAGTGACAAATTTTTGTTATAAGCTGCTGAAATCCTTGCTTCTGATTGGTTATCAGCAGATTTGTCACTGATTTTTGTCATTGAAAAGAGGCTTTGTGAAACACCCCCTGGATTCGAACAACACAAGACTTTGAGCTTCAACCACATCAGTTCCTAAGCCTTTCAATTATCAATCTACCATGCTTGAATTGTTTGATAACTTCACTACAGATGTTGTATGTACACACAATGTAACTTTATTCTTTACAAGTAAAAAATGACCTAGAAATTGTTGATGACCTTTGCTAAGAACTTTGAACTCTGTTATGAAGTTTCAGTGTCAATTGTTTAGAACAGAACGTTCCAATCCTCTTTATATGAATGCAAAATGATATGAAAGCTCTCTTTGTGCAAAGTCGAACATTCCTGAGACTGTAAAAAATAAAAACTCATCAAATGAAAGAGCATACATTGATACACATGAACATAAGATGAAAGAAGAGAGTATAAAAATAAAAATTAATCTATCAAAATGAAAATCATACATTCAGGTAGCATTGATAAATCTTCAGCATCTCAAAAACTTAGAATTAGGCAACTCTGACAACACGTCTCGGTACAAAACATTCAAGAACAATATAATTAAATGATGAATTTCCTTGAAAGGAATACAATACATGTATATCAAAAAATTGTGTTATCGCAGCAAAATATAAATTTAATACCAAATGACACAATGCAAATTTTATCACTGAAGTGACAGAATTAGGAGAACTGGAAGAGTTTTGACTTATATCATTTACACAGATTTAACACCCTTAAAGGAGAGGTCCACCCTGTTATCAAATTGGTTTTAATAGAAGCAGAAAAATGAGAGGAACAGGTCAGAGAAAGTTTGAGCAAATTCTGAATAAAAATAAGAAAGTAACAAATTTTGAACTTGCGATCGATCAAACACAAATTGGTAACTCTGTGACGTATCTTGCGAGCTCCCCTCCCATTTGCTCTGTTCCTCTCATTTTTCTTTTTCTATCAAAACCAACTGAATCTCAGGGTGGACTTCCCCTTTAAGGACTCTTTCAGATACGACAAAGTAAACCACCACGGTTTATGTAAGCGTGAATGAATGGCAACTGAGTGCAACAAAGCTCCTGCACCTTTTCCCTGAGCTCTGTGTTAGAAGATTCATGTACAGAAACGTGAAATACACGTGCTTTACAACATCATTTTAACAAGCACAGCAGGTAAGCCGCGTCAAATCTGAACAAGGCCTTATGCCATTCTAGCTCGCAGCAGATATACTGTACATGTATAGTGCAGAATATCAAATAACATCGTACTAGATCTAACCACCCACATAAAATGAAACACCAATAATGCCAGGAGGTATATGGAGAAGCAGCAGAAAACGAGAACTGAGTCAGATGCATCAAGGTGAAAGATTTCATTAATTCAAGAGGTCACATGCTGTCATGCTAAAAAATAAGATTTGAAATATACCCATCTTGAGAACAAGATTCATATTACATGCATGCAATCTCTGTGTTGCTAAGAAAAAGTACTTGAACCATAATACTGACCATGAATCTAAGATTATTTTCATTCAACTCCCACATATCCAATCCGAATTAATTTCTGCCTAATTGTAGAACCATTCCTTCATCATCTCAAATGTGATTAACATTGTGAAGGGAAAATTCCTTCACTTTCTCCTTCGATCCCCACAATTCACGTATCCAAATGCGATCCAGTTTGATCAAAAGTTTATGTGCACAAGTGTAGCTGTTACTAGCACCAAGTATCATGAAACACTCTTGCCCCCCTGCCTGAAGCAATGGGACATAACCAATTGATTGCTGGAACCGGGTATTCCTGTATTACATGCGAGTCTATGGGATAATTCAGTAGTCGATGGGTAAAGACAATCACAATATCCGCAATACCTCAAGATGATAACATGGTAAGTTTGGCATTGGACCCATTTTGACTCAATGCCCCGCTGCCCCTTCATCGCTTGAATCCTCCATGCTCTTGCGCTTCACGGACTGGACAGGTGTCCTCTGCCTGAACTGGTACCTCACCGTTTTGGAAGGCGTGGTTTTCAGGCTGCTACATTGGGGAACGCTCCTACTTCTACTGCTCACGGGGCTTCCCCCGACCCTCCTGGCCTTGACCTTCTGCTGACACAGCCTCCCGCTGGCGCTGATGGTGTATGTTACCTGACTCTTTGACTTGATCGATGATGACGACGATGAGAGGGCGGTTGATAGAGGTAGGAAGCAGTTGCTGGTGCTGGGTATGTCTCCAGGAGTCAACGAACAGCCTTTGGATGATGATGATGATGGATGTGATGTCCTGGTCCTCACAGACACAGACTGGCTCTCGTCTAGTACGACCCATGAGGCAGAGGACCGGGTGGCAACGTGGTCCCTGTCATTCTTAGGTTGAGCTTCTTCATGTGGTTTGTCTGAATGAGCATAAGAACAAGAAAGCAATTCAAGTTAGCTCTTTCAAAAATATTGAATATACTTTATATTTGCAGTATAGTAGAAGGAAAAGAAGGAGAAGCAGGGGAAAAAAATGGAGAAGACAAAGTAGGAGTAGAACAAAAACAAGGAGGAGAAGAAAGAAGTTCCTTCTGCCCCTCAAACAAGATCTTGCTGTTACCCGACCCCCCCCCCCCCCCCCAATCCGTTTTATTGTTTGAGTATTTGTAACCTAGAAAAAAAAGTGGTCTCAGACCTATACTATTTCTAATTACCTGTAAGTTTGATAAAGCAGAAATGTTGCACACTACAAAAATATGAACAAATCCATATAAAGACACACTTCACTAATCAATCTAGTTTGACAAGCTCAGGATCACAAGGCTTCCAAGACAGTCACAAAGCTTACCAGTTATCTGCGGATTGATATCTGAATCACTGATATCAAAGGGAACAACATCTACACCTAGCCATGGCTCCTCGTCCTCTGGAAACTCGTGGGTCGGCGTGGAAACGCGGTCGCTGCGGTCATCATGCAAATACTCTGCTGCATTGGGCTTCCTGTAAATGAAAGAAACCATTAGGAAAACTTGATTAAGGAATTGTAATCGTTACAATCATTACTTACAACCTGAGACAAGACAAGCCTGTAGTAAACATGTAATTAATTGCGTAGTCTAGAGCGCAGTAGCTTTCCACAATACTCCCTCGCTCGACTGAAAAGTGAGAATCAAGGCGAGATGTTCATTATATGTTACAAAAACATGTTGAATTCTTCATGTTAGCTATAAGTGGTACGAATTCGGGTTTAAAATATATTTAGAGGACAGATTAATTACCACAGATTCTTAGTACGACAAACCTGAAGATCATATTGCAAACATTAAACAAAATTTGTTTATGATGACACATCACATTTTAAAGGAAAATCAAAACACAGTAGCATGCTACTATAAAAGAAAGCAGATATATAACTTTGAATTGGCCAAATTGGTAATGTCAAAAAGACGTGGTACCGGACAACTTTCCCATTTGTTCCAAGACACAAAATGACTAAAACGTCAAGTTTTCTTTAGACGAACTATAATAATATGATAACCTTAATATATTTTGACTAGTGCCCGTAGGGAGAAGACAATGACCAATTTGCCAATTTGAGATTGGATAGATTTAATGATCTCATATTTCAAACATTCATGACTCTCTTTCTATTGGTCCAAATTTATTTCAAACTTTCGTCAGTCTATCTGCTTTCTTAGAAATAAACTTATTACAAAGGTTGGATTGCCATATAAGGCTTGACAAAACGTTCTCCAGATGAAGTTCTTTGTTCTTACATTTGACCTCTTGACTTTCTAGATGGCGACATGAGGAGGAATGCATCCATGCCATCCTTGCTGGAAGGCATAGAGTCGTCCCTGCTCACGTCTGCCGGCTCCTCATCGACCACCTCCTCGTCCTCCTCCACGCAGAGCATGGTCCTGAGCGTCGGGTGAGGCATGATGTCCAGCTTGCCGACCCCTAGGAAGAGGTCCTCTGAGAAACGCTGCTTGACCGCTGCCAAGGTCACGTCACGATGGTCTTTGACGGGGTCATCCAGGTAACTGGTGGGCAAAGTAGATTTATTTATTTATTTATGTATTTATTTCTAATTTTTTGTCAGAGTAGCCCATTCACCAATAGTGGTCTTCCATGGGGCCCTGAATAATCATGAACATATTTACATCAAAAAGCACAACTGTTTATACAGAACAGTTAATCTAAAATTCCATAGTACATTTAGAAAGATATTCACACAGCAATAATAGATGTGGCACAAACGAATACTCCAAACAGATCATTCAAATGACAATCACCTACAAAAATAATCTGTCTACAGCTAGAATTGGACTGGGGTTCCATGTGGGCCCTATTCTATGCAACGCCTACATGTGCATCAAGTAGTCGACTGTTGTGTTAATTTACAGTGTACATGTATAACAAACTGCAATGCTTTTGTCTCCGGGGAAAATATTGGAGCACTGCATTTTTGTATTCAAAAGTACCTTATCTTCCACAACGCAGGCATGAGAATGGAGTTTGTTGAAAAAAGGGAAGTTATATATATCTTTAAAAATATGATCATACAGAGCCAAAGGCTCTGTGTCGAGCCAAATGCTAGGCATAAAACGGGGGTCCAGGGGACAGAGCCAATGGCGGGGATTTTTTTTTTAAATGTGGAAATGATCAAGAAAATGTTTGCAATTTAGGTTGATTCTTTTTCTGCCTAAAAAAAGCGGGAAACGTGGGAGACTCTCATACCTTACAACAATTGAAATGAAACTCACCATTTGCTATGAAGATGCAATGTGCATTGTACTAGATCACAAATCTCAAAGCCGGTATGTTCAACTAGTGGAGTGGGCCATGGAAAGTCTGCAAAGAGAGGAGACAAAAATACAATAAAGTAAATATAATAATTTAATTCTTTGGAAAGGTGACGAACAAACAGGAGTGAACCCTAATGGCTCGTTCAGATACGAAGTGGTAAACTGCATTTTTCATAAAACATGTACCGGTAAATGATTAGCAATTGCACGCAACAAAGATCCTACATGTACTCACTATGGACTATTACCAGTAGACTACCTCAACTGAAGAACTAGAATAGGTGTAAATAATCAAATTTGAGTGAATTAATGCCAAAATTACAACTACAATTACATCAACAACATCCTTTGTTTGTAATGCACTTCTCAGCTATCACTCTATAGCTTTAGACAGTATGTAAATTATGTAAGGAAAAGACAAAACAAAAAAAGAGGGATAAGCATATCAATGAGTTGAATAATAACATTGATACTGATGACAGCAGGAACCTTCTGAAACATGCTGGGCCTTTGCCTCCTTCAGAACAGGGGGGTGTTTCATAAAGAGTTCGTAAAGTTACGCATGACTTTACGAACGACTTGTATATGAAGTGCCAGATAGGATGCCCAAAGTTTTTTCTATTATTTCCAATAACCTCAATTAAATTATGGCAAAAAATATACTTAGCATTAAAAATGGTTGTTATAATAACAAGGGAAACGCTCTCGGCGGTCTCGCCTGCATAACGCAATTCAATATGATAAACCAGAACGTCAATGACGTAGCACTCATCCGCATCTCGCAACAACAAATATTGTAAATTTTATGTGGTACACTTTTGAACTGGTCAAAAAATAAAAATTTGATGCCCTGGAAGGGACATAATTTCATTTCATTTGCATAAAGTACCATAAATAATCAATGGAGCAAAATCTCAAAATTCACTGTAGAAGTTTAGTGTTCCAAATTTAGCTCTACCAGATAAGGCAAACCAAATCAAAGTCGGTCAAGAAATGAGGGAGAAGAAGCAACTTTTGTTATTTTTGGAATAAATTTGCATAAATTACCATAATTAATTAATGGAGAACAATTTCAAAATTCTGTGTAGAAGTTTAGTGTACCAAAGTTAGCTCTATCAGATAATGCAAACCAAATCAAAATCGGTCAAGAAATGAGGAAGAAGCAATTTTTGTTATTTTTGGAATAAATTTGCATAAATTACCATAATTAATTAACGGAGAACAATTTCAAAATTTGGTGTACAAGTTTAGTGAACCAAAGTTAGCTCTACCAGATAAAGCAAACCAAATCAAAATCGGTCGAGAAATGAAGGAGAAGAAGCATTTTTTGTGATTTCGAATAAATTTGCATAAATTAGCATAGATAATGATTTTCACGATTCTGTGTAGAAATTTTAAATCCCCCTCCTAGCCCTATCATATGAAACAATCAGAATCAAAATCGGTTGAAAAATAACGAAGAAGAAGCATTTTGAAAATCTTGATGCTGATGCCACAACAAAGTCTAAGTTTGTTGACCTTAAATGACCTTTGACCTTAACTTAGTGACCTGAAATTCTACTCACATGATTGGGGAGACTTGATAACCCTATAGTCCAAGTTTCATTGACTAAGAACTTATACTTTCAAAATTATATCAAAAATTCAAAAACTTAACCTTAGGTTAAGTTTTCGATGATGATGCTACAACATAGTCCAAGTCTGTTGACCTGAAATAACCTTTGACCTTGACTTTGTGATCTGAAATTCTACTCACATGATTGGGGATACTTGATTACCCTATAGTCAAAGTTTCATTGACTAAGAACTTATACTTTAAAAATTATATCAAAAATTCAAAAACTTAACCTTAGGTTAAGTTTTTGATGTTGACGCCGCCGTCGCCGTCGTCGTCACCGGAAAAGTGGCGCCTATGTCTCGCTTTTTGCTACGCAGGCGAGACAAAAATGTTAATCTACATCTGAACAGTTCAACTTAATAATTAATAATCAATAATGATTGAGCATCCCATTTGGCTTTTCATATACAAGTCGTTCGTAAAGTCATGCGTAACTTTACGAACAGTTTTATGAAACACCCCCCCGGGTTACATTGTATTTCCTGTGTCTACTTTCTGCTGCTAGAAAGTGTCCTAGTATGAACATTGAACAATCATTGTTTAGACCTAAAGTACCAACAATATCCCAATGCTTCATTTAACAATAATAACAAAAATAATAGTAATTGGCAAACTTGCTTTCGCGACCACCAGTATAGAAAGACCATCTGTCTACAAAGACCACATTTTTTGTTTCCCTTGAAAATAGTTTTTCATTGAAACATGTACTAAAGGAACCTGTACATGAAGACCACCTGCCTAAAAAAGACCCCTTTCGGTTCTTGTCTCCCTTGGGTGGTCTTTATGGACAGGTTTCACTGTAATAATAATTCCAATCCAAATTAATTACCTGCACCGAGAACGAGCTGTGCAAGGAAGAGAGAGCAGGCAGCGATTAGAGCCCTGGAATATTGGCCAAAGTCAGCATGGAGTAGAGACAGCTCACTGATGTACAACGCCAGGTATTCCATCTTACTGTCCGCTGATACCACTTGGCAGAAGAGATGGAGGTAGTCTAAGATCGTCAGCTCCTGTTGATTGGTCAAAAGAACAGATAAGAGAAATGAAAAAAACAACAACAACAAACAAAACAGAAAGAGACTGAATTGTTATCTTTTCTGGCTAAAGTTTCAGTTCTAAATGCCCTCATATCTACTAACCACAAAAATATAATATCTGAAACAATTTATTTTTATGTCTGCATAAATCTCATTTGACATTCCCCCCCCCCCCCACCTCTTTCTCTCTCTTGATGTCTCTCATTCCTTTCTTCCTCTCTATTTCACAAAACAGACGTAAGTACAAGTTCACCACCATCCCATAGAAACATGCATTTAATGGGATGCAAAGAACTTGTCCTCAGGACGGTTTCGTGAAACGACGCCAACAATTACGTTTCTCAGTTTTCTCCGTTTCTTTCTGCTTTTGTGTACGATTCTGCCGATCTATTTTCCATTCCAAAAATTATCTTAACTCTAATGCTTTGTTTAACCAACCATACTACAAGAACATTGACTAGTGAAACAAAGATGAAGTAAAGTGGATGTCCAAATCAGTTCAGAGGGTCAATATATCAGGGCCAATCAGGTATAATACGACTACGGACGACACGACTGCGGCAATCACATGCGTGCAACATACGCCAAACCAAAGCATGAGGAGAACTTCGGTCTGTTTCGCAAACACTGATCATGTAGAGATTAAGTCGCTGACTACCGTTAATCAAGTCTGTTAGTTTTTGTGCAGTTGTCCAAAACAAGAAGTAGATCGCGTTAACCAGTATTTGACAAGCTACACTCCCTTTAATGGATTGCAAACATTTCCTTACCCTCAGATTACCCTTGAGCGTCGCTACCACATCTCCCAGCATGCGAACCACGTCCTCGTACTTGTAGGTACCGTCCGTAAGCCATGCGGCCTCACGGATTGTAATGATGTCATCTTCTAGTAATCTGTGATGAAGGTGAAAGAGAGGTACAGGTTAATGAGATTTTTATTCAACAAGTCCAATCAAATTATTGCAAGTTTAAAATGTCACCTTGTTCACCTTGTATTACATGCAAGTTGAATAGTGTGTCTATCTCTCTCTCTTTTCAATTAAGATACAAATGAAAATATGGTCCTACAACAGCACTCAGTCATTTAAAAGAGCTATTGCTTGGATATACCTAAAAGTATACATACATTAAAATTCAAGCCAAACCTTAAAAGAACAAGTGCTAGTTTAAACTGAATATGCTTTAATAATAATGGTGGCATCTTATGAAGCGTACATGTACATGTCCATCAGCCATGATGTTCTGGGTGCTCCACATTATTAGTTATTACCCTGGCCAAATATGTAGCGCTCTCCACCATGTATTGCCTAAGGACGATAGTGCCAGGCTAGGATTCGAACCCTCAACCCTTGGATTGAGAGTCAAGTGAATGAACCACTATGTATTATAAGATGACGTGGATCCCAATCAAATGATTGGTTGAGAGCGTACACATGACCAAGCATTTATTTTTCTTAACACGTAATTTTGATAATGACCGGTCATTATCAAATGCTAATGACCAGTCATTAGTAAAATCATATTATAAAACATCATTTTATAAGACATAATCTTATAAAACAAATAATACACATCATTTTGTTCGGACATTAGTAAAATTACCCACACTTGGTACCTCCGAAACAGTCCAAACACCCTCGGATATCGCCTCGGGCGTGTTAGACTGTTCCAAAGGTATCTTGTGTGGGTAATTCTTACTAATGCCCTCACTGCGGTGTATTATTTTTATACCAAGACACCTCCACTTTGTCTGAAAACAATCCACCCATGTATTACCTTGAGCAAATGACCATGCATGTGATGCCCACCAGCTGCAGCGTTGACCGGGAGATATTCCTGGCCATGAGGTAACGGTCAACCAGCTGGACAGCACTGTGGATGGTCAAACAGGAGTAGTCCTTCATGCTGCCAACTTCTACTAGCCAGTCGACCAAGATGTATCTGCAAAGAACAGATTCAAGAGAGAAAATTCGCATATTAAACGTGATGACTGTGGTTATGGAGACCAAACTTTGCTGAAAGACAAGAAAAATATGCCAGGATGATTTAAAGATCTGTAAGTTGTAACAATATCTTCCTCATTTTCATTATACCGTTTAGATTAAAAAAGAAGTTCCCTTTCCTGCCACCTGACGATTCAAGTCTTGCTTCCAATAATTACACAAAAAACTTGCACATGTGGATACTGAAGTTAAAAAGGGTACCATAACAGAAGCCTGTCAAATGCCTATAGCCTTGAATGCAGGGATCCATAGAAATAACACAAGGAATTTTCATCACTAGCTAAATATATGTCAGTCTCTTGAAATTCATCATACAGTACAATCAAATCACTCAGAGCCAAGTCTTCAAGTGTTTAGTCAACAAACTTGACAAAACACAACAAATGTGATGCCATACGCTATTACAGATGCCCTACTTATGATTATGGCTAATGGCATCACTCCGAAATACAATTATCATGAAATTGTAGGACAGACTCGGCTACAAAATGGCTTGATGATACATGAAATTCTCTTCATTTCTCCTATAAAAAATTCAAGTATCCTCCCCCCTTTACCTCATTGCACTATTGAGTCCATTCTGGAACCTGAATCACGTCTTACTCCCACAAAAAAATAAGTACCATAAGATTGTACAACAGACCCATCTAACTAATGCTTAATGACACATGAAACTCTCTTAATTTCTGCTAAATTTGTGTCGAGTATCCTGCTCTCTTTACCTCATTGCACTATTGAGTCCGTTCTTGGACCTGAGTAACGTGTGGACTTTGGTTGGTTGAGATTCCTTCACGAAGCCCCTCATCGCTTCCCTGGCGTGGGACTGCGACACACCTCCCAGCTTGCCTTTGGCATATTCTGAATACAAACGCAACTGTGAGGGAAGACAGACAATCAAGGAATGAAAATAAATAAAATAATTAATAAAAAACATATGGATTACTTCAAAGATGGTTTTAAAATGAAATAAAGGAACGAAGCAATATCATAAATTATGACAGGAGTTTCATTCTTTAAAAGCAGCTGTGGGGAAAGACAGACAGACAATCATAGAATGAAGATAAAGTATGAAATAATTTAAAATTTAAAATATATGGATTACTTTAAAGATGGATTTAAGGTATGAATGACTAATTTAAAATTAGGCACCGAAAGATACAAAAGCAACGTTATAAATGGTAATGGGAATGTCACTCTTTAAACACAGCTGTGGAGAAGAGAAACAGATGATCAAGGAATGGAGATAAATTATAAAATAATTGAAATATATGGATTACTTCAAAGATGGATTTAAGAAATGAATGTACAATTCAAAACCAGGCACCAAAAGATACATAAGCAATATCATCATCATTATCATGACATGAGATTTTACTATTTAGATTGGATTTACTACTTTGTTGATCAATAACTGTGCCGTTTAGGTTCCTGCGATGGAAGCTCGATCTTCCTACCTGTCTGCACCACAAAAATTAATTTCTTTAAAAAATGCCTGATTATTAGAATCTTCTTCCCCCTTCATTCTATAACATCTCATTATTTCTCTGCATGTATCATTCAGATTTTTTTAAACAGCCTTGTGAATATTAATTGAAGATTACATGCAAGCAATGTTGTGGTTTCTATACCATCAAATTCATCTTATACAGTATGTAGATGAATAATGCACTACTCACTTTTGCTTCCAAACAGCCCTGAGATGCGAATTCCCTGAGTTGACGTAGAATGTTCAGATTAGTTGCATGGTCATTAGTCTATAAAGATGGACATAGGGAGAGAACAAAATAAGTCATATATAGAGAAATTTAGTGTCATTATTCAATAGAGTTTTTACCCATCTGCTGACAACACAAATGATTTACTAGTATTGTCATGATAAAGCTTCATTTTTTTGCTCACTTTGAGAGTACATTCTGTTCTCTTTGTCTTTCAAAACCCAAGGCAGACATACAAAATAATTATGGAATGGTTTATATGGTAATCTACAACTGCTCCTACATTTAATCCAGTCTACATTTTGCTGAACGTAGAGAATAAGGACTCTGGTTGAGATTGGGATTTAGGTTAGGTTTAGAGTTAGGATTACATGTAGGAAAATGGCAAACGTTGGAAAGTAACTGTAACCGACTAATGTTAACATCTGCATGGCGGAGAAAGCGTTACAAGATATGTCATACATTTTTTTATATTTGTGGCTTGCTTATTGTAAGCTGGAATCTACCCTAACCAAACAACGGCCAACGTCCCCCACCCTTCCATTAATGTTAAAGATGTTCATGCCTGGGTATATAGTCGTTCGTGAAGTAGGCAATTTGGGAATCACTATAGAACACTGAGCCAATGGGTATTAAGCTCCTGTGCATATGTCCATGTGCTGCCCTCTATATACCCATGCTTGAGCAACTTTAATGTAGTTACGTATAGCTTGAATCTTGAGATAGAGGGCATGCCTTTAGAGTATGGTGGAAAAGAGCAAGTGGCATCATATGATGATGGTAACAGTAAATGCATGACTTACACTGTCATTGAGACTGTTTTTCCAATACTCGTAGCTGGCTGCCACACTCCCGGCATCCGCTGCTTTTTTCAGCCACTGCCTGGATTCAGACTGGTGACCATTTCTCTTCTTCATACTTGGATCCATATCCTGTGGTAGAGATTTGTAGATATAGATAACATTCTTTATATTGACCATGACTGCACAGAGGTGACGGAAAAAATGGGGGGGGGGGGGGTATGAGACCTCCAGTAAAAGAAGAATCTCTTCAAGCTTAGGATTTTAACTCAAAGAAAACAAGACAAATGCAAATGCAGCTGCGATACACCTCTGCCTAAATTCCGAACAAAAAGCCTATGTCAATTGATCTGTACGACCTTTGACCTGACCATCATATAACCTTGGATGGGCATTATCGTTTCAAAAGTTATTTAGACATTATAACATGTCATATAAAACATAGCAATTGATCTGAATCAACCTCGACTCTGCAAGTCCTGTTTTCTTCTTCTTTTTCTTTCTTTTTTTCTTTTGTTAGGGGATGCAACTAATAACACTTAACTTGAGTTGCTAATTTGGATTTAACACAACCATTTGTAAGAGTGCGACTGGAGAAGCAAACAATTTTGTATTCAATGATACATGATAATATGCATGGAAGTCAGAAGGAATTACCTACCTCAATGAAAGAATGCAGCTTGGCAAGGCAGAATAGTACTGATCGGTCAGCTTCCTGTAAATGAGAAAATTATGATTTCAGGTTACAAAACAGAAGGCAAACAGATAACGGTAACCCCATGTACTTCCACATTCTTCTGTCCTATGATTTTGCAAACTGGCAAAAGAAATAGAATCCTTTCCATCCGCCAGTGATACTTTTTCGTTCTATCCACTAAAGAGTTTAATATTCAAAGAGAGGGTCTTCATTTTCTATGTGCAGAAGGCCATAATTCGTTGACACCAGACAACAAACCTGTAGGCCTATCAAGAAATACCCCCTCGTCTCTCTAAGAGCCTTCGGGTGAGGACAAAAGTACATGTAAGATAATGACGTTACCATATTTGGGAATGAATGGTAAATGCAGACTGCAGAGCATTACATGTTGGTCGAACAACTGAAGATTAATCTTGGTGATTTACGACACCAGATAATGGGTAAAAACCTGAACGGTGTCAAATTCCTCATGCGGGCATACTACTATGCCTCTTTTAAGCCTGTCTGCACTAGTTTGGCCAGGATGGATTAGACCTCCCTGCGTGGTCACTGACAGGTGGTTATCTCATCAAATCAGCTCTCAATTAACCTAAGAAAAGGGGATCATGGGGGACCAACGGGTACCGCTTAGGCATTGTTTGCTATATAGAGGGCGCAAGTAGCTACAAGAAGTGCAGTCCTGCTTTAAGACCAAATCCTACCTTTGATTCGTTAGAAATATCTTTCATGCATTGGAAGACCCTAGCTTTGCAGCATGTTCCACAGTTACTCCAGGGGGGACGGATGAGAAGCCATGTGAAGGGACTACTACAAGGTGCTAATTTCTCCGCGCTGGAAAAGTACTTGGCGGCTCTGCTCCCGTCCTTACACAAGGAAGACTCCACTGAAAATGAAATTAGAAATTAAAATAAAATTAGAAATATTGAAATACATATGGCAGAGGAATCTCAAGGAAAATTTAAATGAATATCATAAACAAGAAGACAAACGATACTTGATTATCAAGCATACTTATTGTTTTGTTGTCAAGGTTAATGAGCTGCATGTTCACAATATTGTGTGACTATATAATTACACTAATGACTGAAACATTTCTATTGGTTGTTGCTTGAATAGCTATGGAGAAGATAGGGATCAATACTTATGAGAGAATGAACTTGAAATCATGGTTACCAAATTGACATTCAAGATATATTAATTAAGTCTTGAAGAGGCTGTACATGTACATTCCTTGATATAATTACAAAACCATTATACAAGTTTCTTTTATTTCTCACCTCCTTCACTATACAAATATGCTACACCAAGTTTAATCAATGCTTCCAGGTTTCCTAATTCAGCAACCCTGTAGAAAAAATATAATGAACACAAAGAAAAAAATCAATAAACTTCTTTAAAGTATAATAAAAATTTAGGAATATAGTCTAAATCAAGAGTGACGTATCTAAACCATCACTTGGAAACAATGATGGTTTCATACGATTTACAACTATTTTATTCAAAATCAAATAAAATACCCATAGCCATCCTTCTTTAATTGCATTAGTACATTCCAATAAAACATGCAGGAATATGCTGCATGTCTGTCCTGATAATGTACATGTATAGCAAGTACAATATTAAATGTCTTTTGGTATGGCAAATTTTGGCTACTGGCAGCAGACCTGCCAACCTCTGGAGTTCAAAAACTGTATTCTTTAGTGTCAAAAGTTGTATTCTTGAAAATAAACATGGATTGTTACGCGGATCAATGCCTCTTACAGTTTCTACCTACAGGAAGAATTTTTGTTATTGATCATTGGTTGAATATGCATTATTTTGCCACGACTGGTGTGTTCGATGAACCAATAAACATCCCCAAATTGCCGATGTGAGATACTTGTAGGAAACTTTACAGGACAGAATGGACATTTTGCCATTGAAAATGGCGGACGCACACACAAAATATTAATTTAATTTTTTTTTTTTTTTTTTTTTTTGAAAATCGTATTTTATTAAGGAAAATCGTACTGTCGTATTTGCTTCTAAAAATCGTACTAAATACGACTAAATCGTACTGGTTGGCAGGTCTGTGGCAGGTGTGTTTAATAAAATCAGTAACCTGTTCTGCACATGTAGAAAGGTTTGTCAACTGTTTTTTGTAACTCTCATGCATATGGTGTTTATCGATGTGCTCGTTGATCAACTGATTTGTGATCAGATGCCATCTTTGGTGATTTGAATTATAGTCCTCATGGAAGTCTTTGGACTTTAATAACCAAATGAAATAGTCCTTCCATGTTCATGGTTCAATTAAATGTCTCCCCTTCTTACCACAGTGTGGCATCCTTTAATTTGTTGAGTTTCCTACCTGTTGAAGCATTCCATTTCAGTTGAGTTGGAGGGCCACCTTCCTACTACACTGGCATTGGCCCATATCCTTGGGGTAGAGTCTAGCAGCCATTTGAATTGTTTGCTTATCTGTGTTTTAAAGAAGAACATAAATGGTGAGGTTAGCAGTATGGCTTACTTTCATAAAGTTGACATCTTCATGTACCGCAGTGGAATGTGCTAACTATCTCATCTGTAATCTCAATGGATCTGAAATGTTGTATTTAAAAAACTGAATATAAAAATAAAAATTGAAATGTGATCATAGAAATTGACTGAGCAACCTCTTTAAAGGTAGATAAATCCCATATCCATTATCCCCTTCATGTATACTTACTCTATACATATTCTGGAGATCACACATAGGAAGGAATTTCAGTAGGTAGATGAGGAGTTCATCTGGGAGGTCAGTGAGCATGGTTTTTGGCAGCTTACTGTTGCTCCTCAGAACACGTACATGGAGACTTGTTGCCCTCGACGAAGACATCGGTGACTGTTTGGTCATCTCAGACGATGACCTTGCAGGCAAGGTTCGGCTACAAGTATCTACAAATCATAACAGATGGATAATCTTTACAACTTCATGGGTTGGAAACTGAAGATAGACCCTAGTTATAACGTTCAGGATCTCCTGGTCTCTTAATATTTATCTTATAAATTCATTTATTAAGGCATTAACTATTATAACATTTTGTACATGCTTGTTTTTTGTACCTATGCTGTTATCTTAATTCAAACCAATATCAACATTCAACAACAAGAACTGTTCAATGAAATTAAAATGAGATTATGAGACGTTGCAGAAAATGAAAGAAGTTTCAAAATAAATTTTAGTTTTCATCCTAACTTTTAAAAAGAGTGTCTGGAGGTGTTTTGATCTTCTCAGAAAGTACCCATGATAAAATAATTAGATTTTTGTTTTCAGATTTTGTTGGAAATACTGTTGAGTACATACACCTAGACCTACCAGTACCACATTTCATGTCAATCTGTGCATTTTGTTTGGCATCATTTTCAAATTCTTGAAAGTTCATGACTCATGGACTAATGAAATGGCACACAAAATAGTGCATTTACTTAGTGTGTCTGTAATCCTGCTCTGTGCAGTTGTAACTTGTAAGGGGGAAGATATTCAAATTGTAATCTGAATCTCATTACAAAATTAATTCCCCCCCCCCCCCCCGCCCCGGAAAAAAAAAATCAAGAATCAAGTTAGATTTACTTTAGATCTAGATTCTCTAGATCTAGTTGATGAAACGTGTTAATTCTTATATCTAGATCTCGTTAGTAGATTGATTAAACCTCTACAAAGTCAAATACAAAAGAGTCATTTTAAAAATAACTTGATCTGCTGATCAACTTTCAAATGGGGGAAATGGCGAATGAAATGATTGTCGATCACTTCGTCTTTGTGATCAGAATCTCACTCTCAAAATAAATGGTAACTTAATTAGCATTTTGAAAATATTATTTGATACGAATACACTTAAGGATTATTGTTTGGGAAGATATCTACATTTGACAGATGCACAAAAAGAATATTTTTTGTATTAAAGTCGAAGTTGTCGGGGGAAAGAGTAAAAAGCCAGTCGCTCGCGATCGCGCTCCATCCAGCTCCCCAACGGTTTAAAGGCCAACGGCTCAACACACAGCCAGGAGTGTCGGCGTGCCTTCCCACCAACGACTGCATGAGCGGCTTTCAAACTCGAAGAATGGACTTAGACTACCAAAGCCCTATAACCTGAAATTAAAAGACATCTCACTGCTCATTATTCAAACTATGGTTGAAAGATATGTATCTTACCCCTCATCTTTTGAGAAGACGATTAGCTGCACTCAGAAGTAGAAAAAGAGCTATAATTCTGAAAAATATTTACACATATCGCTGGTAGCGGCCGCCTTCAGTTAGCTGTGAATGGAGTGCATCATTCATTCATTCAAGTTTAGCGCGTCTGCTTTCAATGAATACACATGCCAGCCGTTTGTGTTTACGTCCGTTATGAGCTTCGGCGCCCGTGATTGGCTAAAAGAATTGCGCTTCCATTAGAAGTACCCGCCCATCTTTGAGGTCAACGGAAATACATGACCTTTCACATTTACTACTTCCTGACGTCATCGTGTATGTTTTCGTGCTACGTTGATTTCTGCTACGATACAAATCCACGTAAATTAACGTTCAAGCTAACATAATTTTCATATCTAACGTTTAAAGAAGGAATTCATGAAATTGTGACGAGCAGGACGGTCATCAGCATTCTACATTCGAGATGGGAAGTTCAGACTCGAAGCTGAATTTTAGGAAAGCAGTTGTACAGCTGACAACGAAAACACAGGTGATTTCTATCTAATTCTAGTTTTTCTACGTCAACATCATACACGTTCTCTTGTGCATGCATGTATTGAGTTGTTAATAATCGAGGTACAGCTGGTAGTGGTACAGTGGCACTGGCGGTAGTGCATGGACATAGTGGTGGTACGTGGTATCTTGTGAAGTGAATGTGGAGTGAGCTGAGCATGTGGTAGACTGGCACTGTCCATCTTTATGGATTGGATGTGTTTAACGAGATAAATAAACTGTAGACCTAGTACTAGTAGGAACAAAACAAATATATACGAAGGGTTCTTTGGCAGTTTGGGGGAGGGATAAATCATAGGGGATGTTTCTTTTTTTAATTTTAGGGGAGGGGGAGGGAGAGTTTCAGGTATTTCATGTTATATTGTTTCTGTTCCGTCATTAATTGTCCTATTATTCCAAACGTATGAGCTTGTTTTTGTATTAGTGCTCCTCGACATGCACACAAAGTGTGAAATCTTTGAGGCCTTGATTGAGGCAGCACTTAATTTCCTTGGAAGAAGAAGTTTTTTTTTTATGGAAGCACGATTAACAGTATTCAAAACAAAAGTCACTGTCTGGCATTGCAGTAGAGGTTCTACTCCTCTAGAGTGGATCCGGGTTAACTCGGACCAGGGGACAACTCGGCCCAGCTGCTAAAACTGTCATTTTTTGTCATTTTACCCTAACTCTAACCCTAACCCTAACCCTAAACCTAACCCTAAACCTAAACATGCAAACACTGACCGTTTTTGCAGCTGGGCCGAGTTGTTCCCTGGTCCGAGTTAGCCTGACTCCTCTAGAGTATACTAATATATGTACATTGTATGAGGAAGATTGAAATCAGGAACCAATTTTTTTTTTTTTTTTTTATAAATGAATAACTTCCGACTTTATCAGTTTTTTTCTCTGTCAAACTTTAAGGTTACCAAGTGCTGTTATTCAAGATATCAATTGTTAACTTTTGCATTTTTATTTTGAAAGTAACGAATTCATTTTAGGTCTTAGTTAATCATTTTTGTCATGATTCTTAATAAGTATTTTACACTTTCCTCAGATTGAATGAGACATAAATTGAGTTTCATTTCTTAATTTGAATGAATACGGGTATATGAAATAATGAGAGGAGATGGGGAGGGGAGCAGAATGCCAGAAAGTTTATTGATATTAGCACATTTTTTGTCATTTTTAAATTTTCTGGAAATTAACCTGATTTAAACACATAGGAAATACATTTGAAAACGAACAACCCACAATTTGCTGTTATATTTTAGACATCCCCAAATCAAAAGATTGGTAAGAAAGTGTTCTCATTATTCTTTTAAATCATGTCTTTTTCTTTCTAATTTCTTTTTCTCTCTGCTCGGCTCCTATATCACAGCCTGTAGAAGCAGGTGATGATGCATTCTGGGACCAGTTTTGGGCCGACAGCGTAACCAGTGTGACCGATGTCTTTGCACTCATCCCAGCCGCTGAGATCAGAGCACTCAGAGAAGAATCACCATCTAATCTAGCAACTCTCTGCTACAAGGTATAGTCCAATTTCTGAATTGGGCCCTGTTTCATCAAATTTGTTATAAAAAACAAGTTACAATAACTGTTATAAGCTATTGAAATTGTGGCAACTGATTGACTGAGAGCTAATTTGTCATATATTTTAGCTTTTGCTATTGATAAAAAGTTATATAATACAGCTCTGATTCTTTTGTGTCTGCACTTGGGTATTTATTGGAGCATTTTTTAGTTTCTGTAAATAAAGTGTAGCCTCCTTCTTTTCAAATGCACTCATGGAGTTGGGATGATGACAATGGAATCTAAACCCTATGGAAGAAGGCTCACTGTAAATGACCTTATAAAAATGTCCTCCATTAGATTGAAGTTGAATTTTGTATTTAAATGAGGTCAATCAACACACCCCAATAAAGGTCAAATAGGAAACGGCTGACCAGTTCTTTTAATTTCAGACGGACTTGAAACGAGTTTGTCCACTACTTGTTCTTAATTTAAGGAAAAATCCTTGGACCCAGTTGCAAAACCAAAGTCAAAATGATCACCCCCTTCAATAAGGCATCAATTCTTGGAGCGCCAGTGTTTCATAAATACTTTGTATATGACTTTTTTTTAATTATGCCTTCTTTGAGTAATAAGATACTCTACATCCTATTTTACACAATAAAATTGAGCCATGAAACTTATCCAAAATTATTCAGAAATATATCAATTCACCAGCAGTGTTCTGTTTTAAAAACAAACTCGGCATTTATTACTCACTCACATGTACTCTAGCTTCAGGATTAGTTATTAATACAGTCTCCCAGTCCTTCGGTCTCTAGCTTTTATAACTTCGTTTTTTATTCATCACATATCAAACTGATACTAAATACAGGCGTTGTGGTGTAGTGGTTCAGTCACTCGACTCTCAATCCAAGGGTTGAGGGTTTAAGTCCTGGCCCAGCACTTGTGTCGGTTGGCAAGACATCAATTCACATTTGCCAATCTCCACCCAGGTGGAAATGCGTACCTGGTAACTGCTGAGGTACATGCAGAGCTGCCAACCATTCCGTTTTTGCCGGAATTACTCCGTTTTTTCCTCCCAATTACGGTATTACGTTTTTTCTTCATAAAATACGTTTTTTAATATTTTTTTTTTTTTTTTTTTTTTTTTTTTTTTTTTACATACCGCACGTCAAACAACTGCCCTAAAATGGTGATTTGATCACAAATTCAATAGAAAACTAATTTTAAAACGTACTTGAAGAGAAAAATATTCTCAAAAAAAATGAAATGACGATAATACCAAAATAACCACCCCAAAAACGACCTGCTTGTATGGAAAAAACAGCATGATGAATGAACATTTCTGCATTGGAAGTGTGTCGCGCGTGGTTGTAAGTTTCATTTTCATGAATTCCTTTTTTTGGCTTGAAATTCCTTTTTTTTGCCATCATGATTCCTTTTTTTGGTCGCACAAGGTTGGCAGCTCTGTACATGTAGCAATAATTGCAGGGCCCTCAGGAAGAACAGCATTGAAGCTGATGAGACTTCTCTGGGTAAACCAAAATTAATATATTATTATTTTTCATTATTTTAATCAACCACTCTTTTTGTCTCTTCAAGGCTGTTGAGAAGCTGGTATCTGCTGCTGAGTCGGGATGCTCCGCCCCTAGAGACCAACAGGTGGTGCTTAATGCAGCCCGCCTCCTCACCCGTATACTCCCGTACATCTTTGAGGATCCTGATTGGAGAGGATTCTTCTGGTCTACGTTACCCGGCCAATCGGTGAGTAGCTTATATAAGATGATCAGCTTGCAAGGAGGTACTACAGTACAGCATCCACGAAAAGAAAAAATTGCAGCCTGAATGATTCCCACCATACATGTATCTTCTTCAGATACATGTTTACTTTGACTGTTGCATTGTAAAAAAAAAAAATGTGCATGTATATCCTACTAAGGTAAACGAGATATGCAACAAAAATAACAATTTGTATAGAAGACAAAGTTTGTGCATAATTTCCTTCAATATAGCTGACTGACAGATTTCATTGCTCATTCTCATAGAAATCTGTTTCACTTGATAGTAAAGAAAATGGGAGGTAAATGAATATTATTATTTAATAACAAAATTGTTTACCTGTTGCAGTCCTAAAACGCCCTCAATAAAAAAAATAGAGATACATACAGGGTATAAGCCCTAATCCTACACATCCATATATTATTGGACATTATTATATCATCCTCATTCTCCAAACTGTCCTTTAATCTTTTATAAAAACACCCCCCCCCCCCCCCCTCCAAAAAAAAAAAAAATTGTAAATGGATTCTTTGTATTTGCACTGGTTCTTGATACTAAGAAATAATCATGATTTGGAATCTCTTTCTTGCAGGCCTTCCTTTTCATTCAACCCTTCTTAAATATATCAAATGCAAATTCTGTCTCAGTTCAATAGCTCAAATTAAAAGCATGTTGGAAATCAATCATAACTTATCTGATGGTCTTGCCTATGATTTTTCTCAATATATTTCACAAAATATGCTGCACCCATGTTTCATGTGTTTTAAAGCAATCTATTGGAACTTGCCATTTCATTTGAGAATTTTTAATCATTTTTTGAACTGAGGTGTCACTTTTCTCTTTCCTTCTATAAACATGGTTTTTACTTCTCTGTAAAGCATGGTGTATGGAGAATGTGGATTCATTGACTTTTTTCCTGTTTCATTTTTCCTTCATGGTTGCTTTTCCTTCTCATAACTAGGCAAACATGGAAGGGTTGGATGATTTTGTAAGTTTGCTGTGTGTTTTTTTCCCTCCACTAACTTGTAGAGTTGCTTCAAATAATTTTGTCTGCACTCGCCCCGCTTCGCCCCTAAATCATCTGATTTTGCTCACAACACTTGCATACATATATATTAGGAACTGAAGGTCAGGATTTCATAGAATTTTAGATCATTATTGTATGATTACTTTTGTCAGAGGTCAAAGTGGCAACAGCCCTTAGACCAAATGTCCACAAGAGAAAAATATTGGTCTCGGGTTCTTATCAGTCTTGCAGGACTTCTTACATGTACACAACATGGATTTCATGTTGATTGTCATCTGAAAAATCAAGTAGGTTTTGAATGCAATGGAATAATAAAAGGAAAAATAGTAAAATTGCTATCATAAGCCATCAATATGTTCCTGACATTAGTACCCTGTAGCCAATGTTGTGTTAGCACAGTAAGTAGCACTGTTTTAGTTGTCCAAATGCAGTTAGAAATAAAGAAAGAACTCTAGCTTCCAAGTTTTCTAGATAATGCTAATGAAGGAAAAAAAGAAAAAAAAATACACCTGTAGTTCTAGTCTGCTTTGCCATTTTGTTTGCACATTACTGTAGATATAGATATAGCACTAATTTAATGATACCTGTTTGTTTTGCAAAAGTGTTGAACTTTGGTATAAATTTGGAAATTTAGATTTCGACATTTTGGGGCCTTAAAATGTTTTCTGAGCTGAACTATGCATTTTCCTCAAAGAGAAGTCTTCATTCTTTTTCCTTTAAATAACGCCCTCTTTCCCCATTATTATTGATAGATGAGAAGTTCATGCAATAGTATTGCCCTTGCAGGCTTGCACGTTTTGGAATTTAATAACAGTCAACCAGGTTAAAAATGTCTATAATGAAATTGATAGTGAAACGCGTGTTTGAGCATCATTTCAAACGAAAAACTTGATGTAGAGGCTATTAATTTGCAAAGATGTCCACCACTGGACACAAATCTGTTGCACTTGTTACATTGCCGTAGCAACATCACGGTTACTGTTCGTTTTGTGTCGTAGTCGTTCTTTCTTGTAGCAGAACTATATATCAGCTTGTAGCACTTCTACCTCCTAGTCATAAATGAAGTTCTACAAATGTCATTCACATGGAAGTTTTGGCTCAGACCCAATCAGCTGTGTTTACATGTACATGTGCATATTTATGAATCTTCACGACTGATGTGCCTTGCACCTTGCACCTGAATTTATTTTTTTTCCCCATTCACTCTAAGATTTCTTTTGCAAACAAATATATTAGTAGATTTAACCGAAGACAATACTTTACATTATGTTGAAGGACATATAATTGCTTAGAGTAGAGAGAGTTGTGTCTTTCACAGAATTAGAATGTTATTTTTTGTTTGACTGGACAAGTTGTACTTTAGAGCTAAAGTTTTAAGATGATTTATCTCAGTTTTATTATTTATTTCATACATGTACTCTTTCCCACTGTGAAGTATGTACAGTAGATCTAGTATGCCCTAGGGTTAGAAAATACAGAAAACTGGTATAACTTGTAAACTTTTATGACATTATTATTTTTTCCCATTTTTTCTGCGTTGTTGTAGTTACCACAGCTGCTATGCGATTTTGATCTACATTTACCAAAAGATAATTTCCTGAGGCTGGTTTGTACACAATCCACAATTAGAGTTCAACTCAGTTTGCTGTCCATTGATTAACATGAATTAATTCTGTTTGACTTCAAGGGACATATTCCCTGGTATGACTTCTAACTCAGAGTGTTTGTTTTTCTTCTCCAGTTTACAGAATCTGCATTTGGTCACAATCATTTGATACTTTTGCACTATTTCTAATCGCATGCACTTTGTTGACATGTGGAGGCATAGCGCTCAATTAGGATATTGGTATTCTGAAAGCTCACTTACATGTAAGTCCCCATTTCTAGTTTGCAGGAGGTGCGTTGCGCGTATGCCATGTTGCACAAATGTGATGTGTGCGCAGTAGTGGAAAGAAGAGTTTGGGTATTCTGAAAACACTGTTAGCACTGAAGTAACTCAAATAACATTAATTATATACCTCACTTAAGTAATCCAGCCATCTGATTGGTCGAAATTGCATTCATAAACTTCAACTGTTCCTGTAAAATTCCCGGTAACCATGCTTAAAACATTTAATATTTTTAATAACCATGGTTATTAAAAAAATAGGTCAGTCTCCATGGTTACCCCATAGGTTTACATGTTAAAAAATGGTTTGAGCGATGGAGGATACCGTATGTGTGCGAATAATTGGTCGGTAATTTCAATACAATTGAATCTCGATCGATCTTTCCGACAATTTTATCTTGCATTGTTGACATGAAGACGAAAATAAACTTCCAAAAACAAAAAAACAACATCTGCCGATAGATTTTGATCTAAGTTCGTGCCAATATGCATTGCAAAAGTAAAAGAAGAGTCCGTATATGGAGCTTTTGCGAAGCATTCATCACACGCGAAGCCGGTTTCAATCCATTTTAATGTATATATCGTACAAAACTGCCAAGCATGTTAATGCGCGCGATGGCCGAGAGGTCTGAGGCGCTGACTTTAGATACATCACCTTTTGTACGCAAGAGTTCGAATCTCATCTTCGACCAAAAAAAAAAGTATTTTTTATTTTTTATTTTTTAGTCTATTTTTTTTCGGCATATAAAAGTATTAATGACTGCTTTAATATTCGAGAAATAGTTGTTTTTATACGCTCTCGGGAAGGTTACAATTGGGCTATTCCCCTCGGCACGCCTCGGGTAATAGCACAATTCTAACCTTCCCTTGAGCGTATAAAAACAACTATTTCTCTCAAAGCAGTCATTAATACTATAATATCTCCTTAGTTTTTAAAAATACAAGGCATTTTTTTTCTTGCATTCCTCATGTTATTCGCAGGATTTCATTGAGCACTAAGTCAGCATTCAGAATAGGGATTTGGAGGTCTATTACACTGTATGTCTCAATTAAGTGTCAGGACTTAAAAGGAAAGTTTTAAAAAGATAAAGTGAGCTTTCACACTCCTGCCATGGTCTTTTTTGAAAGATGCAGTCGTTACGGTTAGTGGGATATTATTAATTGACCTTTGCCTTGGTAAAGGTCAAGGAGGTCATCAAACATATTGACTTGATTGTTTAGATATTAGAGTTCAAGGAGTCCCCCAAATGTACTTAATTTTGTGAGAAATCAAATACCTACATTTTAATACAGTACACAGAGCTCTAAGCTAACTTTGATTTGAAGGGGGTCCAAATCATACATGTATGTTTTACAGTCTGTGTGCATAAGCCCTATTTATATATGAACACATTTAACAAAAATTGGGGTCTGGACTTCAACTGTGGGTGTCCATGTGTCTCAGGCAGCTGTTACTGTCGAGCCCCACAGTACTACTGGAGTTATAAAATGATTTGGAGCTTTATACATTGTAAATATTTTATTTTGAAAAATTAGGCAACAGGTTGACCATATTCTAAAATGTTATATTGTAAAAATGTGAACCACCCTGATGAGGTCATCTAGGCTACAGCACTATTTAACTGTCTTGTGAAATTGAAAAATATTTTTCATGAACATATTTTCATGGAGTTCATGTGACTCATAGAATGTTGAGTGAATTGTTATGCTATTTTTATTTTATTTTTATCCTTTTGAAAAAGAAAAAAAACTTTTATCACTGGTGCCCTATTTGTTTTTTATTGTTTACTTGTAATTACTAGATTAATTTGTCTTACAGCTTAAAGAAGAAAACAAAATTGTGTAATATATAAAAGTGTGATGTACTGCAGTGCACTAGTGGTAGAAATTTATTAGTTTACTTTGCTTCTCTTGCAGTGTATCTTGTATAGATCTAGAGAACTTCCTCTTCACCCCCTCCGCCCCCCCCCCCCCCCCACTCCCCAATGTGTACAATGTTTAGAGCCAAACAAATTGTGTTCATATGTTTGCCATACTAACAAGTCTAGTATAATTACAGTGTCTTCATTCCAAACCTGATATTAATTTTTTCTCATATTAAGCACACTCAACAAGTGTAGTATGAGAAGTAGATGTATCTTTTCGGAGGCTCTCTGTACTGTGAAGAAATCAAATGAAACGAGTGAAGGAATATAGAACAAAACATCTCTCAAAATACTGTATTATAAGGTATACACTGTAATTATGAATACTTGTGGATATGGTAAGTTGCTGACCCAAATGATTACAAAATTGTTCTGAACACAATATTTGACTGAAAAAGAACAATAGGACCCTGCACTATTTGTGTGAACATGAATTACTTAATAAGCTTGAGCAATGTAACAGCATCATGTACAATGTTCACTGTACATGTCATGTATGTGAGTTTTTATTTGCCTGTGTGATGTGTTGTATGCATTAATAAAACAAATTTGGAATTTATTGTTAGTATGTTACATTTTAACGGTCAGCTCATAAAGTGTTGTTATCTTAAACTTACCTGCAGTGTCATTTTTTTTAAATAAGCCCAAATAAAATTAAAAAAACATGTTTAGCGTCTTGCTTTTTTGAAAAATAGGAAGGAGGAGGCCCTTTTTTTTCTTTTTTTTTCAAAATGGCCGCTGGATACATTTTCCCTGACAGTCTGGCCTTTTTTCAACATGGCCGCCAACATTTTGTTTTATTTTTTAAATCAGAAATAGATCATTTTAGCAATGATTTTCATGTTTTTTTTTCTTTAAAAAAAAAATTTAAGTAAAAAAGATTATTAAAAAAAAAAAAAAAAAATAGGAGGCGGTCCCCAAAAGGATTGGGGCGGGGACGCTAAACATGTATATATTTTTTAATGGCCTAACTCGAGACAGCAGTGAATATCTCTGTATATATATATGACCATTTGTATGATTTCTATCTTGTTTGTTTGTAGAGCGATGAGGAGTCTCTACCTCTGGCTCAGTCTCTCCTGGCTGCCCTGTCAGACCTTCTCTTCTGCCCTGATTTCACCGTGGTAGCGGCCAAGAAAGCTGGACCTGTAAGTACATGTATTACAAGATGCCCAGTCCATTGTGAATGTGATTGATCTATCTGACTCAAACTGGATATTTGTAGCAAAATATGTAACACATTATACAAGTAATTCATTTTTTGCAGGTGCATATGCACTGCACGCAGGTTAAGTCGCAATTGGATTACGAACAAAATTTAAATTATGTGTATAATGTGTAAATATATAAAATATGTTTGATGAAAAGGGTCTAGCATATGAATTTGAAGTTAAAAAAAATAAGCAACAAACGTGATTAAAGTGCCAATAATCGAACAGTCATGTGGCCGTTGTCTGCTTTGAAGTGTTTAGGGTTCTGATCGCTGGCCAACAAAGAATTAAATGATATTTTAAGATTCAAAGATTTGTGTATGTGTAATATGTCGGGGGGATGTATCTTTAGTCAACTGTGGTAATCCCCCTTTCTTTCCATTGGTCAACCTAAGAAAAAATAAAGAGATATCATACAGTGGTATAATTCTTGTTTCAGGTAGATGAGGGTGGGGTTCAACTTCTAGACAGGTTGCCAAACATGATGATTATTTTATTTCCAGGCAAGATGATAACGTTCAAAACATCACAAGGTTGACAACAACAAAATACTGCTTATGTTTATTGCTGTCTGGTGTTTTATTGCTAAATTCCAGCCTGCTTGTATAGACATTTGCCAAAAATTTGATTTGTATTCACATGATGATAATGAACATGTATAACCATAATTCTTAACAATATTTCCCACTTGTTTGCCGATAGGAGAAGCCTGAGGACCCTCAATCCATAGACAGCTGTGAGTACATCTGGGATGCCGGGGTGGGGTGCGCTACTGCCCCGCCCCACTTTGCCCACCTGGATCAGAATCGGACTGAGATCCTTAAGCTTCTCCTTACCTGCTTCTCAGAAACCATGTACCTCGCTCCAGCTAGTAAGTACTCATCGTCAAATTGGCAACATTAAACTTTTATCAATTTATATTTTGTAATCAGGGCATTGTTTCACGAAACCCTCATATGTACACGTATTCCGGCATTCTATGAAATATGTGTGTTAATTATAGTACATGCGTTTCAATAGGATGTCAGTGTACTTGTATTTATATCATTTTCATGAAACGCTGGCCAGATCTTTTCTTTATCGAGGGTGAAGCTTTAAAAGGACTTATATTTTTTTCAATTTATACTTGTTTGGACTTTACACCTTCAGTGTATTGACAGACACTTTTGTTCAGAGGGTCTTTCATGAGTTTCAGTGGCAATAGCTACAGTACCTGTTATTTCTTTTCTGCACAAAATTGACTAGCCAGCAAACATTATTCTTAAATGAATTAGCAGAACACAAAATATGTAAAGAGTATCTGTTTTTAAAAGAGACTTTGTAGCATGCCGTTGACTGCCACATCTTTTCTCTTAACAAACTTTCTCATTACAACAGATGAGTATGTAAGATTCAAGAAAGTATGAGTGTATTCTACGGTAATTCATAAATATGGACCTTCTTTACCATCTACATGTTACAAACAAACTACAAAATGCTGTTAAATGTGTTGATCATTAATTCTGCCATGCCCATAGTCATATCAAGTAATCTTTCTTTTTAATGATGAGTGAGAATAGTAATACCATGGATTTGAACCAGCTCTTGAAGTGGTTTGTGAAGCGTCACTTCAGCCATGACCTGCTGATAATATGAGGGCACTGCCGTATAGTGTTTCCTTTCAGTAAGGGCTTCCTGATTCAAAATTTTATGATGATTAGGCCTATAGAGATTGAAGGTATTTTGTCTACAACTGCCTCTCTAGATCCAGGTTTAGTTTAGTGAGGAGGTGACATTTCCTGTATGCAATGTGTGCACATGTAGCCTACAGTTTGTAGAAATAAAACTAATATAAGAGTGCCTGCATTTGAGGCAGAAGCAATTATTCAAATTCATAATTGTTTCTACGAATGCTTTTTATAAGTAACTTCTTGTATTGGAACAATGTGGTTTTTTACTCATAATAACTAATAATGTGTGCACATGTAGCTGACATTTTTAGAGATAAAACAAGTAAAAGCATGCCTGCATTTGAGGCAGAAGCAATTATTCAAATTCATAATTGGTTGTAGAAATCCTTTTTATAAGTAATTTCTTGTATTGGAACAATGTGGTGGTTTACTCATAACATGTTCTAATGGAATAAGATGAAATGTTTATACATGTACATGTTGGTATTTCTGTGTTTCCCTTCTATTGTAAAGTGTTCATAGGAAACATTGCACTCTCATATTATTTAATGGTGTATTTATTTAAAGTCTGCCTTTCAGCCTAAGCTGAATCGTACAATTTTTACAAATAAAAGCAAAATGCATACATGTACATGTACCGGTGCATGTATGGAGAACAATTCATGACAATAATATACCATTGTATTATAAGGAATAAAAGAATTATATGTTATTTGGCATGGTAAATGTGAATCATCATAATATAAGGTATATGGGTCGAAATAGAAGTAATAAAGTAAGGAAAAGAACAGAAAAGACGGATGAAGAGAAGAGAGAGACTGAATATGGAAGGCATTGGTAAGATTATGGCTAAATGATGATTGTACATGTACAGTATCTCATGGCAGGATTCTCTTCCTCTTAAACCTTTAATAACCTTAAATCTGCATTATGTGGAATATTGTTGTTTATATTTTTGTCATTTATTGTGGTATGTTTGTACAACTTTATATCTGTATTCTTTATAGGTGATGCACACAGCCTGCCCAATCAGTGGATCAGCTTCTTTTGCTCATCAGACAACAGGTGAGTCCTGATCAGTTTGAATGGATTGAAAGTTATGGACAAGATTCAATTGACCCACGTGGGATATATAATATTGAAAGAAACATCTATTACTACAGAGACATCATTCAATGTTTAACAACCTATAAATGCATTTCTACTATTTCTTGTGCGTACATATTCATTTAATTACTTTGTGCATAGGAATTTGTTTATGTGCGGGTATCTCAAGTTGATACACAATTAGGAATTGTGCTAGGGATGAATTTAAAATGTTGAACACAAGAAACCAGCTCATCTCACCTACCATAGAAATAAAATTAATAATGATAATGACACAGTGCTTCTAAAGCGCTTTCCACTGAAGTCCCTAAGCGCTAGAAAGACATTAATATACTCTGTTTTCACTTGGTTTAGACCTCTCCTTCCTCTGTTCACCTCTTTTTTTAAACATAGCCTGTGCCTATGACCCTATGGGCTATAGAATGCCATGAAATCACCTACAATAGAGAACCTTAAATGTTAACTCTTCCCCTTCTTGTCCCAAACTTGCTCTACCCCTCCTCATATCTTAGACTCCTAACAAACATGATAATGACATGAATATATCTTTCCCATCTTGTTTCAGACACGCCCTTCCCCTGTTCACCTCTATGATAAACATAGCCTGTGCCTATGACCCCGTGGGCTACGGAATGCCCTACAATCATCTACTATTCTCAGACACCAGGGAACCGCTGGTTGAGATCGCTTCACAGATCTTGGTCGTCACCCTGGACCATGCCAACCCTCACAATGTTGCATCATCCGTAGACGGCGCAGAAGAAGTTCATGAGGTAAGCTTCACCACAGTACATTAGCCCATAGCATTTCAGAGTTTATTACAGGTCGAAATGAAATGAATTAAAGAGAAGGTCGAGTTCTGGGAAGAGGTGAAAAATAATTTGTGAGCGTTATCATTCTTATTATGCAAGTGTGGAAGAACATCAGATAAGACATGTTCCCTGAAAAGCATGGCTCTTCAAATGCCTTTATATTCTAAATATGTCGTGTAACATCGTAAAACTCGGGGGTAGGATTTTTACGCCACGTGTTCGTGTAGTCCCATATACATCTTTCTGTGTACAGTGTTTGTAACTTTACCAAGACTTTGCCAAATTTGTTATCATTTTGATGATTCCAGAACCTTGCAATACACACAAATTCTTCTATGCTAGATGATCAACCTTTTCTGGTCGATTACACACAGTTTCTTTCACAATGCAATCGCATGACCAGAACTCAACTTCATCTTTAAGCTTTTACTCCTCAAATTGGCAACAATCAATTATTTTTGCAATTCCTTCATATTTAAAAAAAATTAAAAAATGTAAATTAAATGAATAAGTGTGAATGAAAATTACATAAAGTCAACAAGATATTTAAAATTGCTTTGCTGTAAATTTCTAGTGACCATAGACCTCAACCCTAATCAATACACTAACTTTAAACCTAACCTAAAACTCAGTTGTAAACATAACCCTGTATCTTTGAATAGAGCTTGGAGCAAATGTCCCTGCAGCATATGTCATGTCATCCTTGAGGCTTGTTCAGATAAAACCTATGCAACAAAAACTTTCATGTTTTTTTTAACGTGTAAATGAAAAGCAACTGCATGCAACAAAGGTCCTGCACGTATTCACTTTTTTACCATGTAGCTCTGTGTTAAAAATATGCAGCCATTTTCAGTGCCTTGTCATATCAGAGGCTTTAACTTGTCCTAATAACATGGTAGAAACTGTAAAATCTATAGTTGAAGCAAATTATCTTTGACAAATAATGGGAATAGTACTCCAAGGCTTGATGACCATTATAATATGTGATTCTTGTATAACACTTCATGTCACTGTTGTGTTCATTCTTCCCTCACATCAAACCGCAATCTCCAGATTACCTTAAGTTTCTTTTGTATGTTCCAGGGAGTGTTACCAGAGAATTTGTTTGTGAACTACCTGTCCCGCATCCATCGAGAGGAAGACTTCCATTTTATCCTGAAAGGCATCACAAGACTCTTGAACAACCCCCTCATACAGGTAAGAAAAGGGACTTGCACCATGGGGCAATCTTATGAATCTACATGTATGGTACATTTTTGTGTTTATCATGTCATAGGTACAACAAAGGCTTCAAGATTATTTGACTGTTTCCAGTGCAAAATTAATCTATACCGGTGTTAAAAGTGTTGTCATAGATCTAATAAAGACCAGAAATGGGTAACTTTTTAAAGCCACATTGTTGCACAAAGTGTTTATTCTGTAAATGTTGTGCCTACTTTTTTGTGTGCAAAATATTAACCCTGAACCAAACACATTTCCTTATTCTTACCCTAAGCAATGAAATGAATCCCTGAGCATTTGTCACTGAAGGAAATCTTGTAAAAGGAATGTCCTGATCCATCGGAAAGATATGGATCTGCATTTATCATACTCATAGAAAAAGAAAAAAAATGACCTGTGAACCCCTCATTTCACTTGCACTTACTGGTCCTCTCATATGACCATAACAAGAAGTTTCTTCATTGTCCAGGCCACACTCTGGTTTATGATATGATTTTCTTAAGATTCCTGAGCCATACATTCCTGCCTTGTTCCACCAAGGGCTGCTTTATTGGGAGCATGCATTTACCAATTCCAATCATGATCAAGAGGGATTTCTTTGGATTTTTTCCAGATTTTTTTTTTTTCTTCCAGATTTCCCCTAATATTCCCAATTTTCTTACCCAAAGGGAGGGGGGTTATTAGATGCCTTTTTTTACTTCTCCCAGAATCCTTTTTTTTTTTTTTTTTTACTCAAGTGGGGAGTGGCTGAGGGAAAAAGAAAAAAAAATAGTATTCACCGTCAGCCCTGTGGTTCCAATGAGAAGATATCTTTGTGGGAGGAGTTAGCGATTCCTTTCTGGAAGATAAGTAACCACCAGAAAATGATCCTCTTATATCTCCTCAAGTTCTTCACCTGTCTCCTATAAAAAATAACTATGGCATTCTTGTATTTTCTTTCCTAGACCTATCTCCCTGGTTCCACCAAGAAGATAGCCTTCCACCAGGAGTTACTGGTTCTCTTCTGGAAGATGTGTGACCACAACAAGAAGTTCCTCTTCTACGTTCTGAAGAGCAGTGATGTCTTAGAAGTTCTGGTTCCCATCCTCTACCATCTCAACGATGCAAGGGCTGATCAGTGTAAGTCAACCCAATGAAATTTTGATCAATCTGTAATTACTTACAGTTAATGCAGTTGCAAATGTGTCGTTGTACTATGCTCTGGATCTGCTATTTTGTGTATTTGGTGCATAGTGCTTTAAAATTCACTATGCCATGTACATGACAATTATCACCCTTTACAGTGTTTATTCATTGCCATCATCATGCATATTGTCACTGTAATCATTATGGAAACTAACTCAATGCTTATCAGTCGAAGTGGCCAATGTATCTAATAAGATTCAAAATTGAAAAGAGAAATGGCTTATTTGAAGTATGATAGGAAGATTGTGATAGGAAGAACTTTGCTTGAATGACTCCCACACAAGGACCACCACTTTTACTGGCACAACATAATAGAGGTTTGAGCTGTTAATAAGGATAAAATACTGTTATGTTAATCATCTGAGATAAAATATACATGTTCATCTTGTATGTGTATAATAGAGGGTTCGATTTGCTCTCAAAGGCAATGCTACAGTAATAATAATATAAAAGTAATGAATATCTAACAACGCGATTAGAAGGAACATACAAACTAATATAAAGCACTGATGGTGTAACTATTTCTTACAGCTCGCGTTGGTCTGATGCACATTGGTGTGTTCATCCTCCTGCTCCTGAGCGGAGAAAGGAACTTTGGTGTCCGTCTCAACAAGCCATACAGCGTACGCGTTCCCATGGATATTCCAGTATTCACAGGCACACATGCTGATTTTCTTATCATTGTAAGTCAGAGGAGGTTAACTCTTTGTATCTTGTTTATTTTTTTAGATTTTATGGAATTTATACTTCATTAACTTTCTAAATTCTTCATTTTAGCGTGAAAAAGACAGTGTCAAATAAATGTGAATTAATTTTGCCAACTTTTTCTGTAGTGAAGTTTTGGTATAAGACCCATGTGTCAGTTTAGTTTATACCCTGAACATTCATCTTCATTCAAATGTCCAATTTTTAGTAGATAGTAGACTAGCAATGTGGGAACTAGTGCTGTAACATCACGGATATCTCCAATTCCGTTTAACCGCCAGTCAAAACCGGACGGTTTTCGGTTAAACGATTTAATTTAAAAAAAAAAAAAAAAAAAAAAAAAAAAAAAAATCGTTTTTTTTTTTTTTTTTTTTTTTTTTAATCCAGCAAGCCAGGTCCGTGTGAAAAAGCGGGAAGGACTTTCATTTAACTGCGAGGTGCATATTCGAAGGGGCCGGTTTGTGCTTGTTAACTTGTCACAAATAATAGTAACAATGTTGTTTTTAGAAGAATGTGTAAGATCATTAATGTAAATCCAAAAAAATAGAGGACCTATAGGATGAATTATTATTATAAACTTCATATTGAGATCTATTACAAAGATTACTTTCAAACCTAGATGACAGACAAGTGTTGTTCTAGTTTTGGAGTAGTGAGTCAACACACAGATTACTGAGCTGGGAGACATTGCCAGGCATAGTGCCAGGTGGAGGGGCATAAATAGAAACTTGAAAAAAAAAAAAAAATTATAAAAAAAAAAAAAAAAAAAAAAAACGGGAAAACGAAACCGTCCAATTGAAAACGGAATCCGCCATGGACGGTCGGATACCGGACGGTTAAACGTTTGGTTACAGCACTAGTGGGAACCTACCTGTCAGTTGAGGAGGTGCGATAGCTCAGTTGGTAAAGCAGTGGTCTCGTAATCCGGCGACCCGGGTTCGAAACCAAGTGGATGCGCTAGTGCCCTTTGGTAAGGCATTAATCCTCATTACCAGGTCCCTCAGAGAGGACCCAAAGCCGTTGGTCCTCTGGTTGCTAATACTAGCAAGCATTAATGCTTTCTTAGCAGTCACGTAAAATAACCACCACTACCACTATAAGTTGCATCAGCTCAGAAGCATTTCTTTTTTTATTAAATTGATTATTGCCTAGAGACCTCTTTCTTGAAGACCAGTAATTGTAGATAGATATGAATAGAAAAGCCCATGACAAGAGATTTTTTGCATGTGCTATTGCCACTTTCAGTTGTTTTCAAAAAATCTAAAGGAGAACTAACCCCAAAGAATAACTTAAGTTGTTCTGAGAGATTTATCGCATTCTCTTGCCCATCAATCTATAACATTCCCTATCAAAGCGTATGAGAAAGGCATAAAGCAAGAGTAAAGTACACTATATCTCTTGTACATGTTCGTACAACAAAAGGTACCACAAGAGGCAGGTATTCATGTCAATTTTCAGAATACCCACACTTATTCTTTAAGGTTAGTTCTCCTTTAAATGCATCTTGCCCCATCCAATGCTCCTCACTCTGGTGAGACACTCTTCTAGAATTGTTTTGTTTTTTGTTATTGTTTTTCTATTAATATTTTATATAAAGTGCAGACAGACTAGATTGCTCTTACACCTAGTTTTATCTCTTTAATGCACAGGTATTCCATAAGATCATCACATCTGGGCACCAGCGATTACAACCCCTCTATGACTGTCTCCTGACTATCATTGTTAATGGTAAGAAAGGTTCACATCCCTCTATTAAGGTACTTCATGTATGTTTGTCACTCTAAACCCAGGTTTATGAACTGACATGTAAGGCCATGTAAACAAATATACATGTTTAGCGTCCCCGCCCGCTTCCTCTTGGGGGACCGCCTCCTATTTTTTTTTTTGAATTTTTTTTGATTTTTTTTTTTGAATTTTTTTTTGAAAGAAAAATACACATGAAAACACTGCTAAAATGGATCTATTTCTGATTTAAAAAAAAAAAAAAATGTCGGCGGCCAGGGAAAATGTACCGAGCGGCCATTTTGAGCCGCCTTTTGAAAGAAGAAAAAAAAAAGGGCCTCCTCCTTCCTATTTTTAGAAAAAACGCGCTAAACATGTTTTGTTTTTTATTTGGCCTAATCAGGCTCTACGACGCATGCTCCGGCGACTTTTGATCCTAGTCATTTTCCTGTATTAAATGAATTCTCAATTTTAATCATGGACTAAACATTGTACCCAAAAGTCTAAGCCTAAACCACGACCCAACCTTAATCTTACATATTTGAACAAATTTAAGCCCAGAGCAAATATCATCCAAGCAAATGTTGTTTCACTCATTCATTTATTGTGATGATTTATTATATAGAATCTATTTGTGAATTTGTGGAGTTATAAAGCCTGGGCCCTGTCTTATAAAGAGTTGCGATTAATCCAAATCAAAGTTTGCAGCCCCCTATCTCTTATGTACATAGTTGCGGTTGATATTAATCGCATATAAGTTATGAGTGATATAAACTCTTTACAAGACTGGGCCCAGGTGTTTTGTATGTACATGTATATCTTCTAAAAATAGACAACTTCTGGTACAGTAATGACACGAGTGAAACAAATATATTGATTGGTGATATACATAGTGAATGCAAATGAACCGTTGTAGAGCTACTGGCAAAATCCTATTGATTTTTACTATGCACCAACTTCCAAGTGCCTAAAATACTCACTAGGACTTAAGAATTGTAGAAGCTTTTGTTTACCTTAATCAATGGTGCCAGCTTTAGACCAATTTAGGGCTTTGAGTAGCTCGTTAATCTATTGATGAACTTGGTGGTTTTTCATAAAGCTTTTGAGGCTCTTTTGTTTGACATTGTTCTATTGACAACAGAGTGTGAGTCATTCATTATGTTCTAAATAGACAATAGGAAAGACTGTGTGTGCTGTGATCAATAGAGCCGGTTACTACCAACTCCCTTTAACTACATGTGCAAAGCTTTGTTTATGTGCACTAAATAGACAACGGGAAAGGCTGTGTGCGCTGGTAGGGTTCTGGTATCACAGGCTGAACCCTTTTGGGACGAGCATTGCACATTGTTTGCCTCTGCTCAAGTAACTTGAATCAAAGCCCTAAAAAGTATACCATATTCATGAGGGTAAAAATGGCAGAAGTTCTGCACATTTTGTGTCATTTTTTGTTAGAACAAAGATTTTTTGAGCATTAGAGGGCAAAGGTCACAGGGTCATAAAAGTTTTTATTTTTTAATATACCATAAAATATTTTGTCACCGCGATAACTTATTATTTCATCTAGATGCAATTCGACAAGCCAAACTTATATTAAGTATGTACGATGATGCAAGGATTAACTGATTAGATTTTGGGTGTAAGAGGTCAAAGGTGAAAGATCATAGGTTCATGAACGAAAACAATTAAATACCAGAAAAGATCTTATTACTGTGATAATAATTAGAAATTAACCAATGTCGACCAAACTAGGCTCAAGTATGTAAAACTTTTTTTTTAAATTGAAAAGAAAACATTTGCGTTTATGAGCTCAGAAATTAAATGTCAACGGATCATTTATGCAGGTTCATTTTGTGTTTGTTTAATGTTTAAGAGAAAAGAAATGTTAATACTTGTAAAAGGAAGAACAAATTTAATATTGCTCTCATATTATTTCATTATTTCAGTGTCACCCTATCTGAAGAGTTTATCTATGGTATCAGCAAACAAGATGCTCCATCTCCTGGAGGCATTCTCCACCCCTTGGTTCCTCTTCTCCAGCCCATCAAATCATCATCTTGTTTTCTTCCTCCTTGAAATCTTTAACAACATCATCCAGTATCAGTTTGATGGTAAGAGCAAATTGCAGTGTGTGCCACATTTGTCAGTCAGATCATTATTCTTCATTGAGATCATTAAAGGAAAATCCAACGTTACTAGTAAATTGCTCTGAAAGAAAGCAGAAAATAGGAGAAGCAGATTGGTGAAAGTTGGAATAAAATCGGACAAAAAATAAGAAAGTTATGACATTTTGAAAGTTGTTATCACTATACGTATGGGGAATTCAAATTGACTGAATCAGTAATATCACTGTCATGCACTAGTGGCGGACAACTCTCCCATTTATTCCAACTTACAAAATCAATGACTGAATTTCAATCTTTCAAAATGACTCAGGAGGGTCGTTCATTTTTAGAGGAGCTAGAAAAATAAGCTATCCATAATATATTATAAGTAGTGCCCTAAGGAAGAAGGCAATTAAATTAAAAACAGGAATTATTTATATTTTTGTACGCGACAAATGGGAGAGTTGTCCATGACTACATGTACATGTACGTCACAATCCACTGACCTAATTGCCAGTTTGAGATTCACGTAGATTTAGAACTCACATATTTTCCACATTCTGTTTTTGTTGTTTTTGTATTTCGTAGTAATAACGTTTCTTATAAAGTGCTTTACCACTGAACATAACCAACCAAAGTGCTTACAATTGAATTCATTACAAAGGTCAGATTCCCTTTAATTTAAGGTATATGCACACATTTTTGGTAATTAGCATGACAAATCTGGTTCAAACCATCAATTGCAAATGGACGGTCTTCCTTCAGTTGGCCACCTTCCTCTTACATGTATATGCATGATATCAACCTCTTTTATCAATCACAGGCAACTCCAACTTGGTGTACACCATCATCCGCAAGCGCACAGTGTTCCATCAACTGGCCAACCTCCCTTCGGATCAAGCTTCTATCTCCAAGGCTCTGGCTAAGAGGAGTAAGAAGGTAGGCCCTAGTCCAGCAGCTGACTACATTGATCCTGCATCCATGGAGGGGTCTATGCAGGCTGCAGACGCAGAGCCAGGAACCCTCAAAGCTACTCTCCTTGCTACACCAGGTAAGGAGTCAACACCAGGGTTGTAGGTCTCAAGACCATCTCAAAATCTTTCTTTGTTGGGTCGTGGTCTTGGACCTATTTGTCTCATTCTTGAACCTCAACGTTTCGAGAAAACTACTCAGAGTCGAGATTATGGAACAGTGTACTATACCGTATTTGCCGGCGTAAAGGCTGCAGTATTTTTGGAAGAGAAAATATCAAAAAGTCGGGGTGCGTCCTTTGCGGCGCAAGAGTAAAAATTAAAAAAAATTGCAAGTCAAAAGTCAGTCTCCGAAGAGTCAGTCTCATTTTTGGGACCTTGAGGTCATTCTAAAGAAACTTGTCAAAATGTCAAAATCTTTCAGGAGATTCCCAATTTTGTTTGTTATTGTTATCCATTATTATATTTTTTTCTCTTATTGTTATCCATATTATGTATTTAGTTTGCCTCATGTCATTTTCTTTAACTGTTCATTATATACATATTTTGTCAGGCACATTAAACATTCCTAGGAATGAATATGGGGGCATAAGAAATGTTACTATTGTTACTATTAAAGGCAGACTTTACTACTTCAGCCAGAAGGGATTAGACCGCCCAGCGAGCCAGCGAGGTCACTGACAGGTGGCTATCTCATTAACCCAGCTCTCATTTAACATAAGAAAAAGAGGATCATGGGGGACCAACAGGCACCGATTTGGGAAGTTTTCTATATAGAGGGAGCAAGTAGCTACAAGTAGGACAGTGTGCCTTTAATACAGTCAAACCTGTCTATAGCGACCACCTAAGGGAAACACAAAAAGTGGTCTTTGTAGACAGTTTCCTTTAGTACATGTTTCAATGAGAAACCTTTTTCAAGGGAAACAAAAAATGTAGTTTTTACAGACGGGTGGTCTTTGTAGACAGGTGGTCACTAAAGCAGGTTCGACTGTAATACAAATGATTGTGATCTCGTGTTGTTGCCTATCAGGTGTGTCCATGATGACAGAGACGTCTAAGGTGATGCCTGGTGAAGCAGCAGCAGCAGCAGCAGCTAGCATGGAGAACAGCAATGCAGAGGAACTATCAGGGGGTGGTGGGGACAACATGGCACAGAGTGTAAGCCATACTGTCCTCTTCTTTCTGGGGGTGTTTCATAAAGCTGTTTGTAAAGTTACGGATGACTTTACAAATGACTTAAATATGAAAAGCCAAATGGGATGCTCAATCATTTTTAACTGCATCAACTAAAGTTGAAATGTGCTGATGTAGATTAACATTCTTATTATAACAAACATTTTTAATGCAAAGTATATTTTTTGCTTTAATTTAATTGAGGTTATTGGAAATATAGTCACACTTTGTTAAAACAGCAGGAAAAACTTTAATAGGGCATCCTATCTGACACTTCATATTCAAGTCGTTTGTAAAGTCATGCGTAACTTTACGAACAGCTTTATGAAACACACCCCTGATCTCATTTCTCAAAAATGATTTCAGTTGCACACTAGATATACAATATTTCTTTAAATTTGTGGAATATTTAAGAATAGGGAGGAATTTGTATGTACTGGTCCTCCCTTAGCTTTTGCAACCGCTTTATTGAAAGTTTTGATCTTGAATTTAATGTCCAAAGTTTGCATGTTGACGAATGGATAGAAACTTGATATGCCTTGACGCTTCTGTAACTTTTGCATTTTAATGATGTATTTGAAATTTCACGGTGAATTACATGATCTGTGGAATACTGAATACCTAGGCTACATTTGTTAAACAAATTAGGTTTTTTTGTGCCATGGGAGAAAATATTATGTTAAACTGCAGCTTCCATCATTGAAATGAAGTTGCTATTTCTGTAGGTTAGCTCTGAAGAATCTTCACTGAGATGAGGAAACTGATTTCATCTATGATATCTTGCGTTCCTTGTTTAATATGTAGATCCAGACAGCTCAAGCCGTCTCCCCTCAAAGCGATACGGAGAGCCACACCTCGGAGTCCAGCAGGGTACCGCCACAGGATGGCCAAGCGAGGGCGGGCTTCAGCAGCGATGATTTCCGTCCTGCTGCCCTGCAGCGGACAGGCTCAACCTCATCCAGTGCTGCAGCCAGCGTGGCAGGAGAGTGGAGACCAACTCCAGAATGGGTAAGGGATTTCAAAAATCAAAACAAGAATCTTTAAAATGACGCTGGAAATGCTGGAATCTCACTCCTTCGGCAATTAACATGTTTTTTTTGTCAACATGTAGATACATACATATATCTCTTAAAGCTCCTCTACACTAGTTGGCCAGGAAGAATTAGACCTCCCTGCATGGTCACTGATAGGTGGTTATCTCATCAAATCAGCTCTCGATTGACATTGTAAAAAGGGGATTATAGGAAACCAACGGTCACCGATTAGGCATGTCTGCTATATAGAGGGTGCAAGTAGCTGTTAGTAGTGCATTGGGGCTTTAATGATGCGTCTAATTTTTATATTTAGTGTCACATACATGTACATATTTATTGTTTTCTTCTTTTTGAGTATTATACAAAAGAAGCATACATGTACATCAGGAACAGCGCAGAAATTCACATAGTCTGTTGTTATATGAGGAAGTTTACGATTGAATACTTTGCAATACACTAAATGATCAATATTTGGATGATTTCTATGTTATGCATTTTGATTGTGAAATAATGGTGGATTGTGCTTAACAAGCTTTCTGTTAAAGTCTTCTACTGCTGCTGCTGCTATGCTGGTTGATAAATGATTTAATCAACATATAATTTAGCTTGAAAGTTTGTTTTTCTTCACCTGTATGAAGAATCAGATTAAAGGGATTGGGTAACTTTGTCTCAGATTCTGACAAAAAATCCTGAATTTAGCTCATGCTGCAATGATAATTATAAACCTTTAGGTTAGTCAGGAACCACACAACTTTTACAAGCCAATCGCCTGTCTGATTATCAAGATATTTATGATTGGAAATCAACATTTAAAATTCTTTTTTTTAACGGTTTTCATAACAATACAGTCTATTATGGAAAATGAGTATGGTTAAAACCGGTCACTCAAAGATTCATGATCATTTTGAAGCACAATTTTTTTTAGGGCTTCAATATTACACCATATTACAGATGTGGATAACACGTAGGGCCATGCATCTCAGATTTAACATTCTTAAACGATGCCTTTAAGTAAAGCCTTGTTATTTTGTTGTTCAGGTCCAGTCTTGGAAACAGAAGCTACCCCTTCAGACCATCATGCGTCTTCTTCAGGTCTTGGTCCCTCAGGTAGAGAAGATCTGCATTGACAAGTGAGTATTAGTGAAATATTGACTGATTTGAGAGGCATGGTTAAAACTATACAATGCCCTTCAGCACAGTCGACGGGCATTTTGAAATCTCATTAGGCGCGCCTTCATCGAACTGAAGATCCAAAATACTCCGCTATTTTTAGACTGGGGATATTTTCCTGAAGTTTGAAATTGCGTCTTCACCAGACCAATGCGCTCATCACATACTAGATGAAGACAGGCGCAAATTAGCCCGCTATTGCCCCAAAAGCGGGCTATTTTGGAAAAAAGACCAATATTTCTTAACAAAATAACCTGCTAATTGCAACTGGGGGCCGATGAAGACGCAAATTAGCTGGCTAATTTGAGATCAGGCTAGTTAAAATACTAGGTTATTTTGCAACTTCGGTCTGATAAGGACAGACCTATTGTCACCGAGGAGCTAATTTTCTAACTGTGACCTGATAGATAAGCAGCCAAATTGGGTTTTATATACCGCATCCTACTAGTCAATTCAAAACAGAAATATTTTAAGAATATATGTTGTCAAAATTTATCATTATTGGCTGGAAAAGGGGATTGTACTCAGTACAAGGGTTAAATTACATATTTTCAAATTGAAATCTATATTTTGTATACTACTACAGTTGCAACTGATCGCAATCGCCATTGCGATCTTAAGTTTTTCCAGATAAACTGCATGTTCTTAAATATTCAGTTTTTGTAATATATGTTGTTGTTACCCTCTTTTGTTCAAATGTATACCTGTTGATTGAACCTTGTCAATTATTTTGGTGTACTTACAGAGGACTAACAGATGAGAGTGAGATCTTGAAGTTCTTGCAGCACGGTACGCTGGTTGGTCTTCTACCCGTCCCACACCCGATCCTCATCAGGAAGTACCAGGCTAACAGTGGGACTACCCTCTGGTTCAGAACCTACATGTGGGGCGTCATTTACCTCAGGTAGGACAGCTCATATTGTTTTCAGGAGTGTTCTATGGTTTATGTGTTCCTAGAGCCCTCCCCAAGCCCTCCCCAAGCCCTCCCCTCCCAAACTCTACCTTATCCTTATCCATCCCATTAATAGGGTCATTTGTGGAAGGGTGTAGTAGATAATGGTCATTTGTTGAAAGGTCTTGTTAAGAATTCCTATCTTCTTTCTTACTCCTTTCTCTTCTATGAGTTTGTGTGTGTGTCTCTCTCTCTCTTCCCCCTCTCTCTCTCTTTCTCACTTTATCATCTTTTTTCTTTCCTCTCAGTCTTACTTCTCTTTTTTCTCTCATCCCCTTTCTTTCCGTCATATCTCTCCTCTTCCCTATCCATTTGTCTCTCTCTCTCTCTCTCTCTCTCTGTTTTATCCCTTTTTTTTTCTCTTATTTTCTCCCATGTTCTCGTTTTCTTTGGATCACTTTCCCTTATCTCTCTTTCTCACACACAAACATACTGGTACACTAATATTTGGTTCAATATTGGTACTTTTCGTCATGAATAACTTACTAATGTTTATAAGTGTGACAAAAAAATATTGGAAGATCTTTTCTCTCCCTCTATCTCTATGTTTCTTTTCCCCTCTCTCTCTTTCTCTCTCTCTCTCTCTCTCTCTCTATATTTTTTCGTTCTCTCCCTCACTCTCTCTCTCTCTCCCTGTCTCTCTCTCTGTATCTCTCTCCCAAGTTACATGTTGGAATGGAGTTGTCCTTATAAATTTGTTTTAAAGGGGGAATTGTATTTCCTAATGAGATTTAGAAGTATTGTTTTGGGGGACTTGCAGAAAAATTGAGGTCTTCATGTAGTGTTGAAAGAGATTAGACTGCCATCAAATATTCTCATACATATATGTACGTGTAGCAGATAAATTGTACTGTCAAACATTTTCACCAAAGATCAGTGCAAGGGCTTACATTAAAAAATAAACATCTTTGTTGTCATGTTTTTGTCTTGCCTAATCATTTAGTTGTTCAAACATTTCCATATAAATAACACCATGCTGTCAAATTTGCTGAAACTTCACCCAGTTGGCTAAAAGCTTTCTTGGTAATTGTTGAACATAAATGAGTCAATACATAAGATCGAACAAAGACATTTCACACCAATTTTCCTAAAATGCCATGGCTTCTTTTTAGATTCATCAAATTCATGAGTACATGTAGTAGTGGTTTTGGTGTTCTTACATGTAGATTCAGTGATTATCTTGACGACTGCTTTAGAAAACTTACTCAAAACTAAAAAAATCTAAAAAAATCAGTGAAGTAGCTAAGTCTCTATTATTGATTCTATACATGTGGTATTGATCTTTATAAGACATTACATTCACTCAGGCCTTACTTCGTGATAAAAATATATTGGGATACTCCTTGGTTCCCGATTGGGCTTTAGGTGAGGTTTAGGGTTTAAGTTTGGTTTACTAATACGGTGTTGGGTCAGGGATTGAATTTAGGAAATCGTTTAGGGAGCAATTTTCGGTGGAGCATGTGCCTAACAACCCCCACAGTATGTGTTTTCTTAAATTAAAAATAAATACATTGAAGACAGCAACACAATATAGTGATACTAAAATGAGATAGTAAGGTACAACTTGTGAGACATTGGTTAAAACTATTTTCCTCAAGTAATGTATGAGGCGTGAGGTCTCTCTGATTTATCCGTTGATATTCGTTTGCTGACTATCCTTTTTGGTATTGTATTATTTTTCTTTGTCTAAACACTGCTCCTAGGTGGACTAGAAAGAGAAAGAAAAGAGTGCGCTATTGCACGTCGTCCCGCAGGCAGGAATACTATTCCACTTTTATTTTTAAAGGGGAAGTCCAACCCACAAAGTTGCTTTGATTCGAAGCAGAAACAGCATTAAAATAATTTCCTTTGATAAACATGAATTTATGCAATACAGCTGAAGGCTTTATGCAATACAGGCCTATGGTCTGATTGCCTGTAATGTAAAATCTATACTCATGATGATAAAAAAAAGTGTCATTAAAATTGCTATAAACTATCCCCCCCCCCCCCCCCCCCAAAAAAAAAAAAAAAAAAAAAAAAAACCAACAAAAAAAAAAATTTATTTATAGTCTCTTAGCCTTAAACTGTAATTTATCTTACTCTAATTTTAATATTTTCTTCAATCAAAGCAATTGTTATGGGGTGGACATACCAATAATTATTATTCAAATTTTCGGTGTCACTTCAATATCGGTCTTACACAAAAAGGGGATTTTATTTTTTTACAAGATATTACTTCATAAAATATGTTTGGTTTTCTATCTGGTCTGTGCTTTGACTCATTTTTATCTCATGGAATAAGAATTCTCATTTTCTCGCATGCTTAAATCTATTTGATACTTCCAATCAAATTCCTCATGTGTACAATACAGATTTCCTTCATGCTTCAAACATTGTAGAAATGTGTTCTATAAATCATTTCATGGTTTCTATGGTTGTGATCCTACTATTTGGATTTCTTTAGACTGATTTTCCTAGGTAAAAGGTCAAAGCCAGGAATGTCCGAAAAAGGGGGGGGGGGGACATTTCTTTCCTTTTTTTTTTTTTAGGGGGAGGGTAATTATCTCTTGTTTTCTCTTTCTCCCCCTTCCTCACTCCTCCCCCTTCCTCACTCCCCCCCCCCCCCCCCTTCTCTCTATCTCCCTATCTGTTTGATGTACCTACTTTCATGTTTTCCCTATAATTTCTTCATTCCTCACTTATTCTCATCATTCATGTCTATGATCCTGATTACAAGATCATTTAAGATACCGGTAAACATGTATCATGGTATTCCTCGGACCTGTTCACCTCACCAGTTATTACTCCCAAAATTATTTGTGTGTGTGGTTCATATAATGTTCTACGTGTTGGATACAAACAAAATTTGATCGTCGATAACTTCAAAGTAAAAACTTGTACAAGACTCAGGTTAAAACTTTGTAAAGTTGAAAGGTGTCAAATTAATTTGGAAAAAGTTTAATGACACTTCTCTGATTTGTCTTTTTTCTTTAAATAATAATACAATTTCAATTCAATTCTTAAGTTTTTTCAGATATTAAAGTGGTAATGCACAATGACTTTTGCTGTTTATTTTAACCAGTTATACTGATACACAGGAATATAGTGACCTTGATTTTTCGAAAAGTGAAGATCTCTTTATAACTAGGTATAACTGGAGCATGGTGCATGCAATTCTTTTGTATTTTGGCATCATGATGTCCATGTAATTTTGTAACATGGATTTGGCATTCAAATTTACATATATTATATTTATGTATGTATATATTTATGTTGTATAATTTGTATTTATATTCTTCTACTTTCATGAATGTACATGTCTTAATCCTATGACTTTGGTGTTTATTTATACTGATATTGACACCATGTACAAGAATACACTTAAGGTTATGTTAAAGGAACAAGTTTGCATTCCAAAATTGTGTACAATAAATATATTTGATTTCATTCATTGGGAACGATGCATTACCATCTTCTTTTTCTGATGCTATTCACAACTTTTTTGCATACATGCTTTGCTAACCACAGGAACTTATTTCATCTAAAGACTTGTTCAGATATGGTGCTGTACATGTAAACCACCACAAAGAAAGCTGCCGTTGTTCTTTTACGTGTAAATATATGGCAACTGCACGCAACAAACAAATTGTGCATATTCACTGAGCTCTGTGTTATAAGATACAGAAGTGTGACACATATTACACTTTACATCATCATAACAAAAATGCAGCGGTTTTTCTGCGCCATATATCTAAATGCAGCGGTTTTTCTGCGCCATATATCTGAATGAGCGTTTTACTTACATTAATTTCAATTAATCTGTGTTAGTTAACACCAATATTAACATTTATAATTGACTGGTTATGAATTGATACATGCACTATACCTGTCTGTACACAGTACCTGCTTGTTTGTTTCAAAGACAAATTAATATATAGCATTTTACTTTTCATATAAACTAATTAATCCTTCCAATTCTAGCACCTTATATCATCATCTTTGACAGGAGAATGCGGATAACCAATTCCTTAATATCTATTGTATTTATGCTGAAAATTTATCTTTTATTGTTGTACACTAATTTTGTGTGTCTTTATTATGTGTTAATGTTGTTTCTATCTACCCGCCCCCCCCCCTCTCTCTCTCTCTCTCTCTCTCTCTCTCTCTCTCTCTCTCTCTCTCTCTCTTTCTCCATCATTTTTATCCTGCTGTACATCTACTCATCCATGTTATTTCTATTAATGCAACAAACAGTTATTCTACCATCATGAATGTTTATCTACTGCCTCCTGTTTCTCCATACCATTTCCTTTGCAACTTCTCTAATCAGCATTGTACTTGGAATCATATAACCACAGGGGCCTAGCAAGCATTGCTCCATCTCTCACACCATCAAATAATACTAACTTTTTGTTCACTTTCTTTTAATAACTAATGATACTATCTTTCTTTCTCATTCCGTTATCAACAGCACCATGCTTGAATATTTGACCTATCAACGATCTTCATTTCATTAGCTACATGTGTGTGGAATGCATAATTGAACCGTTCATCATATAATGCTTGTTATTTCCATTCTTTATCAGCTTCTTAATCACCACTGTCATTATAACTGTTTTGTTACTGAGCTGCAAGTTCATGACATCATACATGCTGATACACCCCCTAGTGTAAATAATATCCATCTCAACTCTGAAATTAGTGGTTAATACAGATGATTGTTTTGTATGGCATAATTACAAAAGCAAAAATGGGGAATTACAAAGCACTCAAGTCTTCCTTACACTGTATTACAATACCAACCTGTAATAAAGGTCACTTCAAATTATTTCCTTGGTGACCTTTATAGCCAGGTTTGATTCTTCTTGTATAAGTCACTGGAGCTATATGCACCAAGTATTACTAAGGGAATACAGTCAAACCTGTCTACAGCGACCGCACAAGGGAAACACAAAAAGTGGTCTTTGTAGACAGGTTCCTTTAGTACATGTTTCAATGCGAAACCATTTTCAAGGGAAACAAAAAATGTGGTCTTTGTAGACAGGTGGTCACTAAAGCAGGTTTGACTGTAGTTTACTATCATTACAGCATGGCATGCCTACTAACTTATTTCTCTTTTCTCTTTAACATCAGATATATGCATGCAGTCTAACCAGAGCTTCATGAGTGCATGTATGACACATCTTTATATCAGGTTCTGAATCCATTCACAATGAGGGGTTTATAATACAAGAGATATGTAGTGTGTGGAGTATCTTGTGATGTATGTTCTTTGTGTTTACTACAGGAACCTGGAGCCGCCCATCTGGTATGACACGGCAGTTCGGCTGTTTGAAGTACAAAGAATCAACGAGACGTAATCACAAGATGCTGCAGTCGTCTTCCATCATATTTAATACACTGGTACATGTTACTCTCGTGATTTAATTTGAATTGTTGTGAACTAACATCCCATTTTGCTCTCCAGACTAAATATGAAGTGCTGTTTTTTTTTTATTAACAATTTTTTCCTCCTAAAGGTTTGTTCACATAAGTTGTGGTAAACTGTGATGGTTTTCCAAGTTTTGTTTTGTGTTTGGTTTTTCTCTTCTTTTTTTTATAGCATACTATGTTTCACATTTGTGTACATGTATTTTATAACACACCGATTGGGTGACTACCTTCATGCACCCATGTGACTTGTGTTGCACACAGCTGAATTTTTCATCTACACTTGCCATTAATTTAGTATTTTTTTTAATGTTAAAATAGAATAAAAAGATAAAAGACACTGCAGTGTATGCAAACTCGATTTAAATTGATTTTCCGTTGTTTTTTCCCTGATTTTTTCCCCCATTTTTTTTTTTTTTTTTTTTTTTACCAATTTTTTATCCTGATTTTCCCAATTTTTTTCCCAATTTTCTTTATCGAAAGGGGGGAATGTTGTTAGATGCCATTTTTTTTCCCGCAAATCCCTTTTTTTTTTTTTTACTCAAGGGGGCGTGATTGAGTGGAGAAAACAAAAAAAGTTGTTTTTTTTAGTGCTCACCATCACCCCTGATTTTATGGAGATTAAAAGATCATTCTGATTTTACTTTAATATTGATTAATTTTTCTTACACAATATGTTGTCTTCTGTGAACTTGAAGGGTATTTAACTCCATTTACTCTATTTTAATATTTGAGTACACAGTGTCTGTGTTCATGTTTTTTTTTCTCTTTTAATTACAAACATGTTTTAATAATGTAATGACAACATACAAATAAATACACAAATAAACCACCAATCTTTGTTTTTCTCCTTTAATAGCACCTTCTCCCTAAGGCAACAGATAATGTATTGGAGTCATATTCATAGGTTTCTGGAAAAACAAAAGACCCTACTGAAAAATGGACATTTTAGTCATTTTGTGTGTTGGAACACAAGAAAAATTTGGCCGATTTGAAATAACCTTATGTTTGTGATTACAATTTCAAAAATGTTTTATCTTTGATACTGTTTGTCTGATTTTTTTGATACTTTCACCAATCTGCTTTTCAAATTTGTTGTGCTTTCTTTCAGAGCAATTTAATATGAAGGTTGAATTTTCCTTTATCCAACCTTAATTGAAAATTCTCCTTTGCCTTCCATATAATCCAAGCAGAATAATAAGTGATTTATTGTTTATTTTCCTCTCCAATAGGAACTTGGACCCACCGATTTGGTACGATACGGACGTGAAACTCTTTGAGATTCAGCGAGTGTGAAGTAACACAGGCATGCACCCCTACTCCCAAGTATACAAGGCCTCTCTCTCTCTCCCTCTCTCTCTTTTTTTTTTTTTTTTAATACTTATTCCTATGTATCTTATTTATTTAATGGCTTAAAGGGAGTGTTTCATGGCAAATACTGGTTAATGCATCTACGTCTTCTTTTGGACAACTGCACATACACGAATGGACTTGATTAACTAGGTCAAAACGCGCTAGCGTTCGTAAAACAAACCAAAGTTCTCCTCACGCTTCGGTTTCGCGTATGTTGCATGCACATGCTGCAGTCGCGTCGTCCGTAGTCGTATTATAACAGATTGGCCCCGGGTAGGGCCACAGGAAAGACACATACACTGTAGTCTCGTCATGACACACTCCCTATTAAAGATGAACTTGTAAATGTACATCCTCATCAATGTTTGTTATTGATCACCATATAAATGAAATTTGATGAAAACACTCCTCAGCATAAATAAACATACAATGTATATATTGTATCAGAGTACATTTTACAAAGAAGAGAAAAACCAAGCTTATATATTTCAATTGTTTCTTCGCGTAAGGAGTGTACTTACAGCATTGTTAAAAAGGGAACATTATATTTTGATTTGTTGAATATCTGTTCATTTGCTAGTCCCTTTTTGACCAGATTTTTTTCATAATGGAAAGTAACGTGGTCCAATGCCCCAATGACAGAAGAGGTCAACAGGTTTGTTTTCTTCCAAAGCCTAAGCTTTCAATGTAGTATATTCACCCATACCATGGAAAATACAGAGATTTTTGAATGTTTTTGTGAATTGTAGACTTTGGTTTCCCCTGAACCCCTCAAAAAGTTACACCCTGTTTGCAATACAATGATTTGTGTTGCAAGTTAAATTAATCAAAATAAATTAAAGCATATCATTTCTTTAATGTCAATTTTACCAAATCAATATCGTTGTGAGCAAGTGCTCAAATGACAGTGTTCTGGTATATGTATGACACTATTAAACACAAAAAACATTATTTTCTTAGTGGAATATGATTGAGGGATCAGGAAACAGTGAAAGTGGCCACTGTAGACAGGTGGCCTTTATAGAGAGGTAGCCAATAATAACACAGGGTTGATTGTAGTGTGTCTAACACTGACACGTGTATGACACTAAACGCAAACATAATCCCCTTAGGAGAATATGTTTGCATGATCCATTACATGTAACTTGAGATGAAGAAGAAGGAAGTATAATACCTTCCAGCAACCAGTGATATGTAACTACATGCATTGATAACACATTCAAGTACCTTTCGATTAATCATAATGTGCATTCAGCAATCAGTATAAGTGCACTTGTTCACATTTCTGTTGGGATAGGATGGCACCATATGTTGACTCTGTATGTTTTTCAAAGCACTCAATCGGCCTAAAGTGTACCAACCAGCAACAAATACTGTAATCAGCACGTTAAGGGCTTCATGAGTTTCCAATGTTAACTCTGTAAAGAGATGTATTGCAAGCTTAAATACACTCGCAATTAACATAGAAGCAACTTGTGAGTAGATCGGTCGACACACTCATACAAGCTCATATCAAAAATGAAATTAGCAAAAAAAAGCTGTTTTCAACAACCCGTGCATTCAGGTTAAAAAATCTTTAAAGATTTTCATTTATTAAAGATGATTCTCAACTTTGTGGCACCTTAATGGCTTAGAGTATTAAGATCTGTATATGTTTTTCTCATCTTGAATATTAAATGCTGAATATAGATGCATTCAATATAACACCATATGCATTGTGTTAGATGCGTTATTGTATATCTGCATCTTTTTGACCAAAAGAAGACAGATGGAGTTGACACAATATGCAAGTCAACTACGACCTTCAACAACATTCTATATTCTTCACTGTACATGTATTTAATATTGTATATACCATATGCATTGTGGTCGATACTGAATGTATAGTTCAAATCTGATCATGTGGCCATGTGTCTATAGTTTTATAGCTTTATTGATATTTAGTCAAACTGTTGGTGCAGATTTTGTTTCTTGTGAGATTGGAGGTGTCGCGGTATAGTGGTTCAGCCACTTCACTCTCGATCAAAAGGTTGAGGGTTCAAATCCCAGTCTGTCTTGCACTGACGTCCTTTGTGAAGACATTTGCCACTCTCTACCCAGGTGTAAATAGGTACCTGGGGATTAATGAGGTGATGATATTCCAGTGTCCTTACAAAAACAGCATTGGTGCTTCCCAGGGTTTTTGTTTTTCGTGTTTCAAATGATATTTTATTTGGTACTCAAAACAATATGATATGATATAATACAGAGTTGTGAGATGATTAATACAGAAACCATTATAACAGCTTGCTATGGCATCGTGTAAAATATTACAAAGGAAATCAATATGTAATTAATTAGATAGGCCTATGCCCTCACTGAGAGTGCAGCTCGGTAGACACAAGGATCCACCGCACCGTGCTCCAAACACTGAAAAGGGAAAGAAAACACAAAAGACCAAAACCGCTGAGGCAGAGCTTCCCAAGGTCAACATAATTAGTATTACACCTTTTGTTAAGGGTAGTGTAGTGTGTAGCATAATATTTACCGGTAGGTGTTTTTGTCACAACATGTTGGTTGTTTTTGGTACTCCTTTTATTTTACATGTAGTTTTTTCATAAAGGAGGGAAAGGATTAACAGGTTTTGAGAAGGGTTGCAGGTTGATTAAGAGGAATATATTGGAGGAAATTATGAGAGGATCGGCGTCAGGATTTGAAAATCTAACCGCTCTTTGAAGCAAAATATTTATGTAGTTTATGATATCTGTGACTCTTTTGTCAATGAGGTGGCTTTTGAAATTGATTGATGAAAAGCCTTTTCAGACTGGCCATTGTGATTGCAAATGAATAAACCATTTGCAAGCTTGGCAACATTCCAATGAAAGAAACAGAAATTGAAAGTAACCGAGATTGAATGCATGCAATCATTCATCATACACTGTACATATATCAGTATTTTTTTAATTTGATTATGATGATGATTACTAATACAACCATATTTTGGTGCTGTAATCTGTCTAGTTATAATTTGCTTTGCACAACATCCCCCCCCCCCCCCTTTTTTTATTTATTTTTTTATTTCTCGACATAGAGCGTATGTGTAGATATTTTTATGCTGCCGGAGGCATTATTCTTAGCTGTACTGTTTGGCGGTATGTATGCATAGCATACTTGCTGCCAAACAGTGTTGTTATAACAAGTGGTCTGATCGACAAAGAGATGCATATTACAATGATCATTTTGAGGCATGTTAATAGAGGTCGTTTTGAGTTGAGAATTTTACATATTGGGAGACTAGCTGAGTTGGTGCAGTATGCATATTTCTTGCTTTTCTCACAAGATTAAAGGAAGAATGCAACTTTTTAAGTTAATAACTTTGGAATCAAAGACTAATTCTTATCACAATTTAATAATAGACTTCAGCAGCTGTGTTTTATTTTTGAAGTGTCATATTGAAGTGTGACAACTACGGAAATATTTTTAAAAAGTCCCAAGTTTGTGTCAAACACATCAATTACTGGAGATTGTAAATTAGTTGAATGAATTAGAGGAGAAATGAGACAATTGGTACTTACATACTCTTAATATTTCTATTAATCTCTCAGACTTTTACCCACAGGAAAGTTATGTAATCATAAAGAGAAATATGTACTCATCTACTGGGTAACATTTGTAGAGCAATGACTGCAATAGTAAAGTTTCCTCATGTCAATGACATTCCACTATCTGTATATTAGCTGAAAATATATGTGTCAAAGAATTTTTGTTCTTCACTTTACTTCAATTTGTTTTCACGATTACCAGAAATGGGCTTGATTGTATATGGTTAACAAAGTATTATTATGATATTTCAAGCGTAATTTAAAAGTTTTGCTTAAATTGTAGAGTTCTGTTTTTAATATTTACTTTTATCCTGCATTAGGCATGTTTATATGTAACTACTTTTATTTGTGCTGTTATTTAGTTTGTTGTGTTTTATTCTGGGTACACTGTACATACATGTACATGTAGTATTTTGTATGCTAGTTTATAATAATATATTTATTCTTAACACTGCCTTTGGGTTGTATAGGTATTGCTTTATCTATCTAAGTTTGATTTATTTACTATTGAAAGACTTCCTTTTCTGTGTTTGGTGTCTATTTGCATATGGCTTCAACTATCTGTACAAAAGTTAACCAGGTGCAATACTTTTATTTCATGTTCATCTATTCTATGTATAATTGTTTTGCTGTTGATTTGTATATGTTGTCAGTAGGGATAAACATCATGATTATCAAGCTCAAATTCAGCCTAGTGGGGGCTGGAACTATGTTCTGTGTAAACAGGTTAGAGAGACTTATTGTACCGGATATAAGGCTTATTTTTATTTAAGCATAAGGGGCTGTAATGATTGTGTTCATCGGTTTGTTAGGAGGATATCTTATACCTGGAAATAACAAAAACTTAGTAAACAAAATTTCATGTGAAATTGATATATTGTAGGCATTAAATATGCAATTAATTTGTTCTATAAGCCTTGCAAAGATGCTCAGTTTTTTGTCTTATGATTGCTAGCATGAGTTTTGTATTATAATTTCCTAATCTTTAATTTTCATCATTACTGGTTTTGTTGACTTTCGATGACATTTTTCCAACCAACTGTATGTTTCACTCACCCTCTTGCATAAGTGATAGTCTCCCATGCAAGGATAGTCACATTGATACGAAGGCATATCTTAACTCATCCTCTTTCTCTTCAGGTCTTGGTTCTTTGACCTCTTTGAAAGGGAATGATAGGTCATATCAGATATCAGGGTGATTTTATTTATTTGTGGAATGCTATATATGGTTCTCCCATTTCACCAAACAATATGTCTACAGTATTACTACATACCCCCATTTTTTTGATGATGTAAATCAAACTGATATTGTATAAAACAGCATTCATGTATTAACAAAAAAACTGTATTGTAATTGTTTAAGTTGATGTCCTAATATTGAAGTGTTTAATGTAGACACATAAATATACAAAGATAAAGGTTATTAGAATTAACTTGACTAATAAAAAAAAAATATTGCAACTAGCCATGTATTCTGGTCGTGAATGATTTCAGTGTAGTTAAATGTATATAGTTTGTGAGGCTATGATTCTATGAGTTATACTGTGTACGTATACTTTCAGTTTTGTTTCTCTAAGGACATAAACATTAATATACGCAATCACATGTCCACTGTATACAAAATCAGTGGGCTGGATCCATGGATGTAGTTTTAATGATAACATTCTGGGTTCATATAGCGCTTGGTACATCGAGGATGTCCCTAAGCACTTCAACAGATATGTGAATTCGTAGAGAATACTCCCATTTTGGAATGCAGCTCTCCCCATGTTTACTTGGCGCACCACCCCCCCCCCCCCCCCCTCTCCCACACCTGTAAAAAATACCCTATTAGGATACTGTATACATGTATTGTATATAATGATTCGTATGAGCTGAAATACATGTATATCTACTCTATTAAACATCACCTTCACAACAGGAACCACCATGACAACAAAATCTCTGTATATTGTGTTGGAGTTGGTTACAATCGAAAAATGTGTTCATTGCTACTTCAATTTTTTTTTTTTTTTTTTTTTTTTTTAATTATTTTTTAAATTAAAGTCCCACTGACGAAGTTCCTAAGAAATTTGACAAAAGCTGTATAAGAAATTACCACACGATTCATTTCTTCTTTGTGTATGTGTCATGATAAGAAACTCAATTACATAATACAATTCTACAGAAAATAGCATTTCTATAGTTTTTTTTTTTGTGCCGACTAAAATATATAAACTCATCGAGTCGTTTCAGACATCGTGCAGAAAATATACCAATTATGAATTTATTGCACTTAATATTTAATCCCGAAACAGGACAGTTCCCCAAAGGAATTATATAGCAATTATCTCCATCATTATTTTGCATTCTACCAATAAAAGTCTACCTTATCTGTACCGAGTCACGTTCGAGAGAATGATATTCTCATTAAATCGATGACATTTCAAACATTCATTTTCAATCTATCCACGATTTCCCTATCTGTTCCCGCTCTACATAATCAAAATAGTTCTTCGACCTATGGCATATATGCCATCCCTGATCATGTGAAAATGAGTTTGTTTTCCCCATCCATCTTTACTAGCATATACATGGAACGTCTCCGTCAAATTAAAGCCGTGTAAATGTCAAACCCATATCTGTCGGCTCCGTGTCACCTATGTCTTAAAGAAAAGTCCACCAAGTCATTTATTGTCGAGCTCATTTAGTTGGAGTCGATATTAATTATTAATAGGCAGTTTCATTAAAAGTTCAAGTCGTTTATTGGGAGCTAATGAAACCTGCATTATAGGTTGAGTGTTGTGAAAACGACTTGTGTTAATATAAGAACAGAATAACTTGATAGTGCTTTAATGCACTGACATCTGGTGATCGTCTTGAATTATTTTAGCATACACTCTCCCCCTTTCGTTCTCACCACCCCCCCCCCCCCCTCTCTCTCTCTTCTCTCTCTCTCTCTCTTCTCTATTTCTCTCTCTCTCTCTCTCTCTCTCTCTCTTCTCTATTTCTCTCTCTCTTCTCTCTCTCTCTCTCTCTTCTCTATTTCTCTCTCTTCTCTCTCTCTCTTCTCTCTTTCTCTCCCCCTCTATCTCTATCTCTCTCTCTCTATATATATATATCTCTCCCTCTCTCTCTCTCTTTCTGTCTTTCTATATATCTCTTATCATTTATTTGCCGTTCACATAGTAAGGGAACCTCCTTTAATTTAAAATCTAATTGCGACCGAGAATATAACCTATCTGTAATTTAATGAACTGTGACCAAACAAATGAGCTTAATTGTTTCGCGAGTAATTGTTATATCAGCACTCATTTTCTATAAGTTCCTGCTGTGTCTGTCGTATATATCTCTCCCTTATACTTTACCTGGAATCAGTGCATGACTGTATACATTTTTCAACAAATTTTCCATCATCCCTTTTGTAGATGCCGCCACTCGTTCGAACCAATTTCCACACATTTTGTCAAAGGATTATTGGCATTAATTTTCATTTTCCTTTAACCCATCCCACTTTCAGTTTGTACTTTAAACCCGCCGCGATCTCAAAGCAATTAATTAAATCCCCACTCAAATTAAACAATAATGTTTCCGAAAGATCGACATCACCGTATAGATAGATAGATAGATAGATAGATAGATAATAGATAGATAGTTTTCAGACACAAACCCTTGCTTGTCAGTCGCTGTCCGTAACAGTGTCTGCACTGTGAGACTAGGCTAACAACATTTTACATTGGCTCTGTATACTGTATAGCTGCTCCATAGACTGACAGAGCTAGGCTCTGCTCAAGGCTGTATGAATTGTGGTAAATTAGTGTCAAATTAGGGTCTGTTCCTGCAGACTAGTATATGCGCTTTCACTTTCGACCACCAGGACATTTGATGATGAGCAGACGACACAGATCGATACAATCAGAATGATCATGATAGCTACGTGCACTTTTTTTGTTTTTATGTCCTTTCGAATGTCGCGCTCCACTGGCATGGAACTAAAATAAATAGAATCTCGGTGATTTCTTGATATGAAAAAGCCTGGTGACACCTGCCCAATCTGGGAGCGATCGGGACGAGACTCAATGGAAGCAACACAGACGAGATGAAGAGAGTGGGTTAAATTTAGAGGTTGTGGGTTGCACGTGCCCCGGGCGACACTTGGAGGGGGCGCAATAATTGCTAAAGAGAGAATTAAGAGAAAGAGAAATTATGTTTTGTGAAAGATTATACTCACCTCAAATCCATGGTAAAGACCATGAGAAAGTGTTTAAATTGTCTCAAATTTTTAAAAATGTAAACCCCGGGGTTATTGTGCCCTCATCCTATGATGTTTCTGCGGGATCGAGTAATTTCACGCCCCAGATACAGTGCAGGAGATAGCGGCTACCTAATAGTTTCAATATTTCACAAAAATCTATATCTCGCAACTACTTTTCTTTATGACATATAACTTTTATCAGGATCTTATTAGATTTTGCGCCATACCCCCCCCCCCCCCCCCCATCCCCAGAATATTAACTTTCGGGTGAATGCTGCCATCTTCAATTCCTTGAATATATTTCCAAAGGGTATTAAGTTTTTGTTAATTTTCTGCCCCGAATATTTGAAGAGTGCACGGTATTGTGATTTTGTTATTTTTAGATAGAAAATATGACGCTTGATTACAAATTGATTCCAATGGCAATTGCAATACATGTAAAATGAACTGTGTTTCTGAAGGATAATATAAAATAAAAGATATAAGAAAAACAACCGAAAATCAATCAAAACAATAGATATATTGGTCGCTTTGCTCCCTCGCATGTGCAGTAGTTTATCAAACTAATATATGTCATTTATCAACAATTAATTTCACGAAGCCATGATTAATCAAAAGTATTTATTATCATGATAAACCGCGGTTCGAGTTCCACCGCGGCATGGGTACCCGGTAGGATGCGAAAGCCAATGTGGTATGCTTAGCAATTTGAGCCTAGTAGCTCTTGTTGGAATGCTCCCCAGGGAGTGGAGAAAGTGCATACATTGTGTGCGGGCAAGCCAGAATCCGATGACCGGGGGTAATAATGTAAAGCGCTTAGAAACTCGAACATTCTCGACGTATTAAGCGCTATATAAGCAACAATATTATTATTATTATGAACCGGGTTTGATTTTGTAGACTAAGTTTGGAAGGGACCCGGAAAAACCACAGGCAGTATCTATATAGGTGTACAATATGATCAATTAAAAAGAAGTGAACCATTATCTTTTTTTTTCTCCATTTATTTTGTAAAATGCATTTATTGATGAATATATGCTTTTGAACACAATCAAACCAGCATATACAATCAATTGAATTAACATTGTAGCATCTTAACATAATTCAAATAAAACATGTTTCATTTTCTTGAATTACAGTGTTTTAAAACATGCATACCTTTTTTTGTCTTACAATTCTTTTTGATCGTTAAACGGTTATTGATTAATCTTTTGAAGATACAAAGAATAGAGATTTCATGAGACATGATTTTGTGAGATAAACTGCGTATTTTGCATAAATGATAAGAAAATTTAAACATTTGAACATTTTATTTTTCAAGTCATAACCTTTAATTAAAACGAACTTGTCGAAAGAAAAATCAAAGTTGTTAAGTTTTCGAACTACATATTATGTATCCATATCTTAACCAAAACAATTTTGTGACATGTGTGTATGCATTTTACGAACATATCAAGATTTCATTCATTCATTCGTTCGTTTCCAATTCTCGTAAAAAATACATTCAACAATATACATTATAAGAAAATATATAAACAATACAAAGAATATGGAGTAGCTAGCAGAGGCCATTGGCCTTTCAAAGGCTGTGCTCTAATGGTCGCAGATAACTATACAAAATAAAGAGAAAAGAAAGAGTGGGTTGTATATAAACAAATGTGTACAGGCTAATTAAACATAATTAAGATAGAAATTCCTTCACCAGATTGTTTGAACGAGACAAGAATAAGGAATAATGAATAAGATTGTCGTGTAACCCATCGTCATATGAACATAAGGGATTGTTACATAATTTATATTTGAATACATTATACCAGTATTTGGAAACCATTATCAGTGTCATTGTGAAATATGTTTCCACCAGTCTATAATATGTATACACTACCGCAATATTCAAAGAACTTGGATATATCCCATGAATAGTATTTAAATGAGCTTATTTTGACTAAACGACAACGTTAAATCAATATCAATTTCATTCAATTTTATTTCAGATTTTCAATACAAATACATTGTACAAAAAATTGAACTGCCAATTTATTTTTTAAATGGTATTGGAATTAAAATAATGAACATCTAAAAACAATTAAGAACGAAATTTTTTTCTGCGAATATGTAACTTACATGTACCACAGAAATACAGTCAACACGATCGCTTAGACTTTCGAGAAATGAACCTACGGCAATGTTAATAGACTTCACTTATTGAAATGTGCCAACATTACGTAGTCTGAACTTGATTTGTCGTTGCTCTTGGGTTCATTTTGCGAAAGTCTTTGCGATCGTGTTAATTTGAAAGGAATGTGTGTTATATCCCCCCTCCCCCCCCCCCCAAAAAAAAAAAAAACGTAAACAATTAAAGAAAAGAATTCACATTCGCAAAACGAATAGTGAAGGTACATGTATATAATCTGGGCCGTGGAACAATCATTTAAAAGAATGTTAGGAAACTGAAGACAAATAACTTTGCAGATATCCCCACTAATATTTAAAAATGATTAATTTGATTGACTCATGCATGGGATGAATCAATTTCAAATTCCGAATTCTGTTTTCAGCCTTTTTTCCAAAATATGACATCGTAACAAGTAGCCCTATATTATAGGTAGTTCTCTAGAATCATGTGGTCTTAACTAAACGAGCAAAACAACATCTTACAGTCCTTCCATGGAAAATAAAAATCACATTGAAAATCCTAAAGAAAAACATGACACAACTATTATAAAAAAAACAAGTTGTTTTGTTTTTTAATATTCATCATTTTCGGCAATTTACAGCTAGTACTTCAAAACATATTAAATGGAAACCATTCATCATAATGTGGGAACATCGCACTCCCATTTAAGATAGTGTGAATGATAATAATATAGCAGACTGCATTCTAGACTGGATCCGGAATATTGTGTGACAGGAAGATACACGTACGTGTAGATCAAACAGCTATAATTAGATAAGGAGACTTTAATATGCGAAACTGTTTATGCAGTAAAATTCACTTCCTTGTTTCATTGTCGGTGTAGATATGATATGAAATACCGTTTCGTATACATTATGCATTTTCATGGAACAGACATGTATTGTATTTATTACGCTTCATTGATGTTCATCAATAATCTGTTCATAAACATATAACTCAATTTAAAATGCAATCTAACAAATCAATATTCTGTTTGTAAACATATATATCAATTATCATATAAATCAATTTACAATGCAGTGTAGAAAAACAGAAGAAAAATTATATACAGCAGAAGAAGGATATAGGATGGGTGGATTCGGCATTTTGTAAAAGTGGCGGGGCAGCACAATATTACCCCTGACAAGCAAGGACAAAAAGGAACAAAACATGGTAATCACATTTTCAGCTGCCATTGGCTCTACAATATAAATTTAAATAGTATATCTGTAAAGCGCTTAGAAACATTGTATTAAGCACTATATAAGCGGAATATCATCATTATTATTAAAGGTGTTCCAAATAAAATAATGATCCCAGTAGACCATTTTCGTAAGACATTCGAAATTAATGCACACATCTTTGTTAAGTGCTTCGTTACAAATTATTTCGTTCACCTGTTACAATTAATTATGTTTTTTCAATATTCAGAATGCGAATTGCATATACTCCGTGCTGATAGGTAAGACAAGCCATAATTCTTGTCCTACCTAGCAATAATTCATGTATGCAATTCGCATTCTGACTATTGAAATATAGTTATTCTTAACAAGTGAATGAAATAATTTGAAACGAGGCACTTAACAAAGATTTATGCATTAAACTTGATTACATTACGAAAATGGCCTACTCGGGGAGGGACATAATTGTTGTTCTTTTTTTGGGGTGAGTACTGAAGGTATAACAGATTTAATTTTAAAGGAGGAAAGACCATCCCCCTTCATTTAAATACTTCCTGGTCCTCATACTAAAACTAAATATATAGGCAAGTAAGAAATAACAGATTTATTATTCTAGAAACTATGAGTCACACTTTTGTTCAATGTAAGATATCCAATTAGATGGCAAATACTGGGTAAATTAACTTAAGATTATTTAAATAGCCACCCATTTAAAATGTGCAAACAATACAGTGACGTATGTATTACGTAATCTTAACATAATTCATATGGGATATACGATAGAGTATTGATATTGCCTTAATCTGATTTCTCGAAAGTTTTTGCGATCGTGTTGCATATGGACTGTCGATCAAAGCACCGAGGGCAATAATACTCTTGAATCATTTGAAATTGCATTACGTAACTTTTTGCGACACCGTACTTATAGGGATCCATATTTAGTTTGTCGATAACGGATTAAATACGTATAGCATTCACTGAGTCATTTGGTGGGTCCAACCATGCTATAGGATAGTTGTCTGCTTAGTATGATTGTCATGGAAACAGATTTTTAACTGGATAATCATGAACATATTCTGATAGAGCATCTGGAAAGACCGTCCTGTAGTCCAAGAGCTCTTCTAAACATTGCATGGTGATCGGATCATAATCGTAATAAACCTTATTCACAAATATATGCGGTTGGCTCGACAAATAGGGCAAATAACCGGCTCCGATTACACATACAGCCCGTACATACTTGCCAACGCACGGTGCGAAGTAATCCGAATTCGTCCATCGGATGAACCGAACATTCGATGCCCAGGTTGAGTTCGGATAACCACCCGGCACTCCCGGAAACCGGTTTAATGTCACCCAAAAATGTTCATCAGGGCTCAGTGAATCGGCTAGATATTCTAAAATGTCATTAGCTTTCTTATCTGTTAAGAGATGTACTACATATTCTCTTGTTGCTGCGTAGTAGGCATTTCCAAAGTACATTTTTGCGTTATGAGGTGGATCGGGTTTCTCAATATTGGTTCGGATAACTTCACCTCGGATTACCTTATGTTTATGTTTAGTCCTTCCAACAAACCACTGAGTCTGTTCCGGGTAAATACCCGGTATATCGTTGTGGCCATGATACGCTTTCATCTGTTTCACAATTTCTAGATTGGTTTTGAGCGGGAAATCCTGACCGCACAGATTGATCACATATTTCCACTGGTACTTTACGAGGTCTCTCATGCAATTGATATCGGCCACCACTCGGCTAAATCCGGCGTACTGTACATTCTCCAGTTTAGAAGCGACAAAGACGTTATCGAAACAACCAGCAATATTTCGGATGGCTTGATGAAAAGCTGGTCCAGATTTGGTATCCACATGAATGCAGTAAAAATTCTGTGGCTGGTAAATAATTCGGAGTAGACGTTCAATTTGCGCTGCCTCCTTGTGTGCGGTGATAATGTACGCAAGCGGGTAATCGGATTCTTCCTCCGATAGCGCTTTGAGTGGATATCGGCGATGTCGTCTGTACGACGGGCAATCTTTGGTCCAATTCGTTACCGTTTCGTCACAAGGGATCGTCACCTGTGTGTCGCGGACCAACTCGTACGCTTGACGTATGATTGTCAGATTATTATGTATGATACCAGAACAGTTAACATCGTAATGCTTATGGTACCCGTATGAGTTGTACCAAGAATTCCAAGTACCTGACTTGAATTTGGACTGCAATTCTGGGCTTGGGAGTCTTTCACAAACCCCATCTTTGCACTCTAAATCGTCTTCTCTATCATTGGTCGCTTGGTATCTAACGCCAGAACGCTCGTCAACACAGCGATTGTTTTTTATTGCATTTCGGTCGGAGTTAAGTAGTCCGAATGAGATGATGAAATAGATAACGCAGCCAGCCGCGATCAAACTCGCCAACCTGCGAGAAGAGAGTCTGAAAACAGATCTTTTCCCTCCCATAAGGGCCATGATAAAAACACCGATGTCCGACGAATGTGATTGGTCAAAAGTTTGTTGCTACGCTACGCTCACAAGCGAAGCGAAAGGTAGTCTGTAATACCGACTTGCAACAGCGATTCCGCAACGCTATACGCTATTAGCCATGTTGAGTTCGTCCACCATGTTCGTTGCGTCGGTGTAGCATTTCTGACGTCTCATTTTATTCGATGTATACTGTAAATAAAAGAAAACATGAGAGGATTAAAAGGGTGTACTTTTCGTGATCACATCCTTTATTTCTTTGTTTCTTTATTTATCAATAATTATTGATAGAATGGGACGGTTTGTCACGTTTCTCAACAAGTGCCCCCCCCCCTCCCCCTCTCTCTCTCTCTCTCTCTTTTTATAATGCGTACGTGTTAACGATCGATTAATGGTAGCATCAATATCAATGAACGTTTATGCTAGATAGGGTAACGAATTGAATGATTAATCGAATGCCCCGTCAAATTTCAATACATGACATGTAGGGCTTTATGATGCCTTTATTAATGACTTTACTGATTTATTTCTTAATAATATCTTGGCTCCTGGCTGACGTGGATATTCGAAACATGGAGATAAAATTATATTTAATTTAAGCAAGTAAATCGTTCATCGCATGGTTGTAAATATGATGAGCGATTTACTTTATCGGGTGAGGGCAATAAGTGGTGCCCCCCCCCCCCCGAGTGTCGGGGGACAGACCCCCCTTTTGAGACCAAGTTGGCATGTACTTCTACCTTAAATACACACCACAAAATAATACTCCCTTAGCTGCATATAAATCAAATCAGAATGGTGCCTGTCCCCCTCACTAAAATAATGGACCCGCCCCTGGCACCCCCCTCCCGAATAGCTAATAGACCCATCTACTTTATACTGTTGTTCTCAGGGCCGTCGCCATACCATTTTGAACAACGGGGGGGGGGGGGGGCGGTCATGCATTGGCCCCACCTCTGGTCCCCAACAGAAGTTAACAAACACCTTTTAAAACAAAAAGGGAGCCCCCACCCCTGGCAAAAAAGTAATTTTTTTTTTTTTTTTTTGCTCAAGGGGAGGGGTAGGGGTGAGGGGTGTTGAGTAAAATAAAATAGTGCTCACCCCCCCCCTAAATCAACGTTCCTGGTTGATCTACACTGCCATAGCACACGACATTGTATTGTATCGACTATGAAGCAGCTCTCATTTGACAGATTACAAATGCGAGAGTTCATCAGGACGATCATTTTATAGGTGTTGTCAGTCATAATTTTCCCGATCCATTTGGAAACACCTAGATAACAGCTATCTATAGATTATTCACTTACGTATATGTGACGAAAAGGTGACATACAGACTATTATCTAGATAACTATTAATATTATCTAGATTGCTATATCTAGATTATTGGCCTCTGTCTGACACCACCTATTGAGTTGGTAATCCAGATCTGATCATAGCTGACGTCACGTGTATAAACATACTCCGGTCAAGCCATGCAATCATTTACATGAGGACGCGAGTTGTAAAGAGTCTGCAATAGATTACACTTTAAAGCCCCACTGCACTAGTTTGGACACTTTAAAGCCCCGCTGCACTAGTTTGGCCAAGGGGGATTAGACCTCCCTGCATAGTCACTGACAGGTGGTTATATATCATAACATCAGCTCTCTATTAAAATAAGAAAAGGGGGACCATGGGGACCAATGGTCACCGATAAGGCATTGCTTGCTATATTTTCATTTTCATTTCAAAGACTTTATTTTCTGCAATCAAACAAATCAATAATTATACAACAAATATGGATAATTATATAAAACATAAGGTATGCAAACAATATACAAAATATAGAAACAAATGTATAATACATGAGTAAGAGTAAACGTTGGGCCATTGCGTGTATAAAGAAAGAAAGCAGAAGGTCGCCGTTATAAGCAAAAGCTTGAGCAGACGGTCAACCGAGCTAAGAAAAAAATGAGTTGTGAAATATTGGCAAAGTAACAAGAAGAGGGCGCAAGTAGCTATAAGTAGTGCAGTGGGGATTTAAGAACTCATTGCAGTATTGGGAGGGAGTCTCGGTGTGGTGGTCCACCTGCAAACCCACAATGGTCACGGTGATTCAATTTAGTTTCCCCTAACAGGCACAGGTGACACCAAATAATAATTTTGGTTTATCTCATTAACAAGTGAAGCCCATACATCCTTTGATATTTAGAAGTGCAATCAATTAGACATTCCATTTCGCATTATAATTTTATTTTAATTTCTAGTTTTATTTAAACAGGGTTGCCTCTTTAAATGATTCGAAGAGGAAAAAAGGAATTAACAATCAAACCAGCAGCGCTTAAATAATTGATATGGTATTTCCCACCGGAAATGTGTCAGCCATAACTTTGGTCATCCAATTATTATGGACTCACATATAATTATTGACCACTGTCTAACCGGTCCGAGACCCTATCATAGGCCAAGCTACAGTTACACCAGGGAGATGGGAGGGAAAAATCCGATGTGCAAGAGTGGAGTTGTACGTTTACACTATGATGTGTCACCTTCCTGTGTAATACTGAAAGATTCAAGGAAGCCTAGAAATGACACCTAGACGCAAGACACTATTAATAGCTCCATGCCTACAACTATGTTAAAGGAAATGCAACATTTTGGGAAATTTTGAAAATTGGGTAGATAGATAATAATTCCTTAAAATGTTGATATATTTGGATGCCCCTGTGGATGTGTTATAAGCCTAAATTTAGCCCCTAAAACACTTCTGCTTTCGAGAAATTGAATGATCAAAAATTTACCGGTGCTCCCGGTAAATTTCAAATATTTCAAAAAGCGCCTACGGCCATTCCATGGTAGCTGCGACCATGAACATCTCAGAATATACAGTTCTAATATATAATTTCCAAAAGGGAATAACAAATTGGTCGATTGTAGTCAAGAAACATTGTTTTAAAGCTAAAGTAATATCAGTCTTTGGACGGGAGCCATACAACATAAAGAGTTTATTATTTACAATGATATCACTTTAGACCCGATTTCATAATTATGCGACAACGATCATTCATTGAATATTGTAAAATCGCGTATTGTTCATTTGAACCAAATTCATGACCCCATACCAAAACTTTGTATTACCTTTAACGATGAAATACATTTCACAAATAGGTCCGAATTAGCAGTGTCCAGTTGTGTCCAGTTGTGCTTATATCGTAACACGAGATATGAAATATAGCAGAGAATCTTGGAGAGACAACCAGGCCAACTATATAGAATTATTTGGATGCATAATGAAACTCGGAAACTATCATAAATGCAGCATACATGCCTGTACAATAAATATAAGCCAATCCATAGTTTATTGATCCCTGTTTAAATCATTGAGAAATAATGTAATGTACACTTCTATAGCATGGACCTTAAACAGACCTGTACTCGGCTTATTAACAGTTTATTCCCTCATCCACGTCCTATAATAATGCAAGCAGATTCGGTATATACCAGGGAGATCCTCCCTGGTCACAACCATAACTATTTCAGCATCGTATGTACAGTCACTGATTAAACCTTCATCATCACCACAATTCATTTGCAAAACACTAACGAGTATTGTATATACATGTACCAGTGCTTCCACAAGTGAATACATTACCTTCAGAAAGATGTGCCTATCAGTCATCCCAGTTGAGAATACCACTCCATTGTAATGAATATCATTTTTGTACGAGACGTATAATATATTTCTCTATTCTTTAGCCGTTGAGCATGATGTACACGGGCAGATGGTGTAGGTCTACAAATATCTGCTTCCGATTTATTGAAATGTTCCCTATGGCATTTCCTCCTGTGGCAATGGCATACTTCCTTCGAAGGATATTCAACGTTTTACCATGAATCTATACTTCATAAACAGATATTTAGACAGATAATGTTTACTTTCTGAGCCGCTGCATGAAAGCAAACCGTGATGATAAAGCAATAACATGACAAACTGGCGAACGCAAATGTTTTCTTCTCTCGCACAGCTCTCACGATGGTTATAGATCACCAACCCAGTCTCACCGCTTTGTTTAGTTAATGATGAAGTATGGACTTAATAAAAGAAGCTCAAAGTCCAAAGTAGTAGAGCAGAGACATAATGAAGCGATGTTGGTTGGTCAATAGATGGCGGCGTATACAGCCTTGCTTGGTGTTAAGTGCTGTGTCCAGTTATGATTTATACGGGATTAAAGCCAGCGTATATATACCAATTGTTGAGTATACCAGTAGAATGGTACAAAATTATGTTCACGTATTTATATGCAGCAGCCGCATTGTAGTCAATCGTAAACGCGAACCGCAGTCGACCCTCTCTCAGAGCCTTGTAATGTTATAGTAACACTCCGCCTAGCTGCACAGGCGGGAGAATATTAATTTCATCACAAGCATAACGCCATCCGCGAGAGACCGGAAGATGTTACCATTATCAAAACAGCCTGCCAATCAAATCCGAATTGACTAATAGTGTATGTGTTTACGTAAGATGATTAAGACATTGAATCAAACTTATCTTCCTTTAGCATGCATTTGCATTTGGAGCTGGAAGTCCAATGATATATTGCAAACGAGCTGGAATATGAAAGGCGAGTGGCGTCAGGAGAAAAAGCGGAAGGTCGGAATATTCCGTTGAACGTTGTGAATTGGCGGAACAATAATGATAATCATATTTACAATCATAAGGGCGACACGTGCTAGACTATAGCCGTGTGTATTGACTTTATTCTAATCATTACCTCATGAATCCCATATGTTTGTAGAATGGTATTGATTCCACTGTATGCGATTTCTGCAGTAATGCAATTATAGTAAGTGGTTACCGCATTAGCAGCGTCTGTTTGTCATGCGCGGCTTCGGTCGTGAAAGGGGGAATCCCGGGGGCTTAGGGGGGGGGGGGGTCGATGTTAAGTGGAGTCCCCGCTTACTTGAATGCCGGTACACTATACATCATTTTTCCATCGTACACATGCATGTATGCAATGAAACTGCTGTGTATATTCACCACGGATACTGTTTCGCAAAATGCCAGTAGTTGAGAATTGACATATGGATCCGACAACCTCCTCAGAAGCACTTGGAAGCAAAAGTGAGAATGATGGCGCGTTTCAGCTGCTTGTTTTGCACACATGAGTTTGATACGAAGGACAGGGGAATACTACGGGAGCAGTGACAGTACTTTGTGGTGACATCTGAAACGCAATGCGATCTCGTTTGCGGTGAACATGGATGCAGAGGGATGCAGACTCGGAGACATGTAAGCATCACCTCACAAAAGGAGACACATGAGCACCATCGTGCACAGGAAATCACGAACAGGAAATTTGCAAGTTTAATCAACCCCTCGTTGCCCGCTAAAAGCGTGGCGTGAAATATTGGGCGTGTACAAACATCGATAGAGTCATTATCATAATACCTGTGCAATGCCGTATGAAAATTGTGAATTGATCCAGTGGTCGGCTCCCTATACAGTCACCGTACAAAATGACTAGGGTTCGAATCGCATATTTTGATCCAAAGACAATGCCAAAGACGATGATAAACCTCTCTCTATGAACCAACAAAAAGATGCAGACAAACAAGATAAGGAACAAACACCCACCCACACAATACACATGATACAAAGGAAAGCCTACCATGGAGCTGGGTGTGTTTTTTTGGGGGGGGAGGGGGGAGGGGGGTGTCAAATGATTTTGAAAAGTTTTGGCCCCTCCCCAGCCAGAGAAGAGAAATCCTTGGTGGGGTGTATGGTCCCTGATGTAACTATCTATCCCCAACATTCTTAGTGATTAAACAAATCGTTCCCAGGGCCTTTCGAACTCAAACAAACAAAACTGAATAAAATAAATAAATATAAATATGAAGAAGAACAAACAAATTATCAAATAAATACAAAGGATGCCCGTGTGAATGACTGTGTCCAAAATATGACAGACTTTTCAAATACTTCCTCTTATTGGCGAGTCTGGGAGACAGGTTGCGAGTCTTCAGGTTGCAAGATGCCCCGCGCATCGGCCAAATTTGAACACATTCGTTGGGTTTGTAATATCCCCTCTGCGGAGTATTGTGCCGCCCCCAATTTAATATTGTGTTGGCGTACAATAATAAGTAAACGAATATATTAATGACAAAGGATGTCACGATGTAATCCTATATGCATGATAACCATAAATTTTTTCCATTTTTTATTTGGGTATCTTTGGGTATCTTTTTGTAGACATTCCGTATCATGTATCTTTTAATGTAATTCTGAGCAAGGCTCTAAAGAGTTGTATACCTGCACGAGTGCACGGTAACATTATTCTCTTCTTTCCAGCAAAACTTCTATCGCTGCCATACATAATACTTCTCACTAATATCACTTACCGACACAGTTGGGTGAAACGTTTTAACGTAAGGAGTTATCGAATAATAAGAATGAGTGAGAATTTGCCGATTGCTACTCACACTAAGGTATTCAACATGAAGGTCACAAAAACCACAAAAAATTGATGAATAAATTAAAAAATAAAGCAGTGGCGTAGCCTTCGAGGGGCACGTTGCATCCAATCGATTCTCACTTATTCTCAGTTAATCGATAACTCCAATCGAGAAAACCAAAGGAGAGAAAGACAGAAAGATGGGAAAGGAGCGGTAAAAGAGAGTTGGACAAAAGAGAAGGTACACCGAAAACGCACAGAGAGAGAGAGAGAGAGAGAGAGAGGGGGGGGGGGGGGGTTGATATTCACATAATGATCACAGGACATTAATATGTATTATATTTTTTGACGTCGCATTATGGTTTTACTCGTGAAATTCCTTCTTTTTTTCAAGTCACTGAATTTGATATTTTCTATAACATTCATTGTTTTGGGGGAATACATTTCATTAGTAAGATTCGATTGAAATGGAGTTTTTATCGTATAACTTAGTGATATATTCCATTGAATTTATTTTGTTTTCTGGAAGAACATTGTTTGATGCATTCATGGGCGTAAATCCTTACGTAATACCTATTGTTCAGGGGGGGGGGGGGATGGTCTATTCATTCATCCCCCCTGAACAATAGGTATTACGTAATGATTTACGCCCATGGATGCATTCATTGTAAATATTGAACAATATGAATACAATTATTATAATATTTTTCAATCATATTGTAAGTTTAAATTTACATAAGTGTATTATCAAATGAATAATATATTCATAATTGTTTCAAAGCTAGTGCAAACCAAACATGTATATATAATATATTGTTATAAATAAATGAAATGAAATGGGAAAAACATCATAGATGGGCATGGCGTGGGTAAAGACATTTCACCCTTCTCTGAGCTTCCGACGCCTTATAATCAGATTGCATATCGATTTGTCACCTCTAGAGTTCATCTCATCCTTTACTCCAAGAAATATGATTTGTTTGGGAATGGATAGTTTAATCAGGAAACCCAATCAAATTGTGGAGTCAGCTCGTCTTGGCCAGCCCATCTCTGTCATCAAGGCCTGAATTCGTCCCGTAATTGGAACATGATATCGCCACAGGGGCTAGATGTATGCCACTTCAAGTCATCAGGATAAATCAGGGGCGTCGCTGGGATCTTAAGATTTGAGGAGAGGGGTTGGGGTGGAACCAAATTTTACAAAAAAAGGTTTTCGACGGGCAAAACAATTTCTTCAGAAACCCTTTTCTATTCTTATAACTTTGCAAGAATCAATGCCAAAGTTTTAGGATTCTTTCATTGTAATTCATTCTCAATTTGATTGATTTCCAAATCACGAATGTACGAATCTCCCTGTTTTTCCATTGTCTTCCCGAATTGCCATTGTCTGAAAATCGTTCGTACGGCGTTCATAGCAGTTCTTAATGGCATTTGTGACCGAGGCTTAAGCAAAACAAAATATACCCGATGTTTATCATCTCCGTATACCGTAAATGTGGAATATGAAAATAACCATCAGCAATTTCTTTTAATGTTTAAACTAAGTTTAAATAAATCGACGAGTTATAGGGTTGAGTCGTAGGGGTATTGCCCCACCCACCCCACCCCATCCCAGCGCATCCCCATTACCCTCTTAGCGACACTCCTTCTCAAAATCATGTGTGGAGCTCAATAATTAGCTGAAGTGATGTGCGGGGATGGAATTGAGATAAGACATTGCTGGAGGAGAGATGACACAAAAGGAAGGTGTGATACGGTCCGTTCTACTCCCATCTATTTCTTGAATGATTTATTCATTTCTTTCCATGTATCGCGGGAAGATAATTGACGCTACATTGTAATCAAGATTTACGCCTTGTATAAAAAAGAACATGGGGCCACACGTACGATTTATTACAGCACGGGTGTATAATAAACAGGTTGTAATTCGATGAAAAGAGAAATGAGGGATGATTGAATGTAGTGTATGTCGGTTAAGTGTTACATATTTCTTTATAGCAAGGCTAAAATCAATCCAAGACAAGGAAGGGTAACATACGGGACTGTAATAAACAAATTAATTGGCACACACATAAATAAATGAATGAATAAATGAATGAATAATAAATGATTTAAACAAAAATCACTTCAAAAAGTTGCATCTGCCGTTATTCCAACAAAGGAACTTTTATATAAGCCCAAATAGTTATGAAAGGAGAGCATCCTATGGGGGAAACAATGTTTATTCTGGACCTAAAAGTGACACAGCTTTAACGAGAAAACAGAAAGATTAAACAATGTCAAGAGTTTATAGCAAAATCTAGGAGAAAGATTATTAGCATGCAATGAAGTATAATCGGAGAGGAAAGTTTAGGAGACAAAAAGATAGAAGAAACTGAAGATGTGTAAGAGGGATAGGGGATATTGGATTTCTCATGTCGTTGAACCCGAAAACCCTGACATTAAACACGAGTCATCACTATGGGCATCGCGTTTGAAATCATCGATCGCTGACTCCAGAGGCCAGGATTGCTTCGAGTCATTATCATCGCCTGGCGTAGCCCCAGACGCCGGTATAAAAGGGGCGGAGGGGCCGGTGTAAAAAAAAAGCAATCGTGAAATTTGAACAAGAGTATTTACAGAAGTGTAAACATCTTACTCGTATAATCACGATAATGGATTATCTTAAATACAGGAATTCCGGTGAAATAAGAATATATTGTTCAAGTGGGGAGGGAGTGAATACCTCACTATACCATCACATCGAAAATGTTATAAAAATGCTTAAACTAAACAATCGAGACATAATGTTATTGAATGCAAAATAAGAAGAAAACAAAAGCGTGTAGTTCATATCATTTTTACACAGAAAACATTCTAATTTTCGGGTGGGGTTAAAAGGCAATATAGTAAAATACAAGATACAAGGAGAATATGAAGGTAGATTGAGTGAGGGAAAAAAAATAACAACGAAAGATGGGAAACGAGTTTGGTGTAAAAACCTTTGCTGTGGATGGAATGATATCTTTTGTAATAATGTCAAGTCTATCATGATTACCTGGATCGGACATACACCCTACATCCAATATCCTCCACAGATTAAAACTGTCTCGAAACATTACACATTCAACAGTTAATGCTGATTGCGTGGAAGACTATTCTCTGCATGTGTTAAAGCAAAAGGTACAATTAACATACTCAGTTTTCAATTAAAGTGTTTGTTGGTCAGAGGGTATTTTCGAACTCGTCTGAAGTTGAGCAATCATTGCATAAAAGACCCCCCCCCCCCCTCCCATATTTGTGGTGAAATTTTGAGATCCAAATTGAGATTACAACCGGGGATAAGCAAAAAAACGGCTAACAACAAAATTAATGAAGTAAAAAGGAATATGATAATAGGATGAGAAGCAGGGACATCAATGATAAGACAGGTGATTAATTAAGAGAGAGAGAGAGAGAGAGAGAGAGAGAGAGAGAGAGAGAAAAGAGAGAGAGAGAGAGAGAGAGAAAGAAAGAGAGAGAGAGAGAGAGAGTCGAGGAAGAGGGGGAAGGAGGGAGGGAGGTAGAGATTGAGGGAGGGAGATAAAGAGAGAGGGTGAGTATATAATTTAATAAGTGTATAGAGAGATTGAAGCAAAAAGAGAACCATATCTGAGGAGAGGGTTGTGCGAAAGGGAAACATCCAGGAAGTAAGAGAAAGGGAGAGGGAGAGAGAGGAAAGGGTGAGCGAAAGAGATAGAGGAGGAAGAAAACAGAGTGACTGACACAAATCTGGGGGAAAAAACAAGAAAGAGATAAAGGAAATGAGAAAAGAGAGAATTAGAGAAAAGGGGGAAGGAATGGAGGGACAGAGGAAGACCACCAAAAAAAGAGAGAGAAAGGGGGAAGAATTAAGGAAGAATTAAGGGCAAAGAAAGGGGTGAGACAGCCAGATAGAGAATGTAGGGGGGGGGATATTATGACCATTTGTTTTTAAAAGGAGTAAAAATTGCCCTAAAATCTAAGCTATATAGAATAACCAAATAATAATTTTTACAAAAATGAGAAAATTAACAAATTATTCAATTAATCAGTAATGGGAATTTGTTTTGACGAATCGGTTGACTTCGGAAAAATAACGTTCCCTAAGTCTTAATTGTATAAAATAGCCCATTTGGTCCCTTTGCCCCCTTCCTCACCCACAATTATTAATTAATTATTTTCTGTTCTGTTTCTCCTTATCAAAGTCAAGATTGGCAAAATCAAATGAGCGGAACCATTCACCCCCACAAATTTTGCATAATAATTGGAGGAAATGTGCCCCAAGGAAAGAAAGTCCCCATAGGACACAACGTTGTATACTCCCCCTTGACCCAAATTCCATGGATGATGAATGATTCATCAAATTCTGATCAATTTCTAGAGCTTCATCGGTTTGGTGGTGCAATGAACCGTAAGATATTTGCATTAAATACATGAGTCGGAAAGAGAGGGTGGAGACTATAGACCAAGAGCCCCTTGAGTGATTTTTATTTGAAAATGGGGATCTTTTATAGGCATTTTATCAGAATTATGGATAAAGACTTGATTTCTTTTTAATCATGAACCCATGGGAAAAATCATCGTGATTTGGATCATTTGTCTCGTCACGAGTATTGGATGCAAGCGGCTTTAGTTCATTCTCGGTTAAATCCAAGTTTTTTGCATGTTTATAAGCCTCAAAATAAAGATTAATACCATGTTTTTTTAAAGGAAGAAAATTAGAATGAAAACACTTAATCATCAGACGCAGTGGCTTAACTGTGATACGAAACAAAAGGTAATCATGGCGGAAATTATTGTAATTGTGCTAAGTTATTCTTCCTTCATTAGTCATTACATTTTTCAAAACTGTTAATGAACGAACATCATACCTCAGTGTGATCTAACACTTTTTTTTGCAAAAGAAAAAAAAAGTAATTGGTTATTGTTCATGCACTGTCACATTGGATATTGATAGGCCTATAAGACGCCCCCCCCCCCCCTCCCCCTTTCTCCTCCACTCCATATTGGAGGCCCTGGACAAAATTATCGAGAATACCCAAATACAATTTACGTACCTCTATCAGCTCTGCTCTGACTCTGTGGTCAATCTCTGATTTTATTCGCTGGATACCCCAATGAAAGCAGTCAGAAATAAACGGACACAATAATGTGCTGTTACAGATGAAAAATCATTCAATATTCCAAGCTCGTAATGGCCAGGAAACTAATGATATATGACGATCGTCAAAGCAAGCAAGCAAGCGGTAAATCTGTCGAAGCTCGATCTCTGCTGAATTCTAATGAATTATTATGGTAATCTTTGTCACTGGAGAAAATGATGCCCTCACAGCGCAAACTATTGATTTGATTCTACACTCAGGCAATTTCATTATTCTAATTACGCCCCCAGAAGGGAATATTGTTGGATGTATTTCAATTATGCATGAACATGCATGCTGTCATGGAGGTCAGGAGTATATAGATATATCATGTTACATCTGGGAGAATGATAGGATGACACCAAAAGAAAAAGGTTGTGACAGCTTCGCCTTGTATATACTGCAGTAAAAGGGAGTTCATATATATTTCTCGTTTGCGTTTAATAATCTTTAATTAAAAAAAAAATTGTCATGAGTTTTATTGAAACAATCAAATACAATCACAAAAATCCCAATATTTACAAGTAATTATAACAAGATTACAAAACAGCAGTATAGGCCTACAAAGGTAGATCAAAACCTCACGAAAAATAAATTTACACTATGATGCAGGCAATTACATGCACATGTACCTATGCAACATTATAAAACAAACTTCCATTTTTAAAGTATCTTCATTTTCATTGATTCGTATCTATTCCCATAAAACTCTGCCCACATCATATTATCCATATACGACACAAGACCTTGATCAGGCTTTGTAGGAGAATCGCTTTGACGATTTCGGTGCCGTGGCGAATATGACATTTTCTAAAAAATAACAAGTTACCCCGGCATTTACCTGATCAGGCTGATTAAGTTCCGCATATTGGACTAATTGGGTATTATGGACCAAGTGGTAAATGGAGCAAGTGGTAGCTTATAGTCAGAATCCCTGCTCCTGCAAAAGAAATTAATAACTACAAAGGAAGTGGAAACATTTACTAGTTTTAGGGTAAAACCTTGTAATTCCCATTTCGAGGAAGGGTATATTTTAATAAAGGGGACGATATTTGTCAGTTTGGTTTCTAAGTTTATATACAAGTTCTTTAGTACTTTCCTTTCCAAATGCATTTATAAAGTTAACATAGCATGGAAATAAAGTGACGGAAGAAAATTCAAATGTCTTTTTACTAGCCTCAATCCAGATGGAGGGGGGAGGGGGGAATAATTCTCCCCTTGAAACCGATTTTCCTTACAATAGTCAACATTATTGTGTATTTTTTTTCGGAATTGTGCCCCATCCCCATGTATCATGGATCCCCACCCAGCCCTTAATTAAGGTTTCATCGCTACTGTACTCATTATGGTACCCGAGATATTTTAGGCAAGGATTGAAAAACTGGATTACATGAAATCTAGAATGTACAGAGCGCAGCTGGCATTTTTAGCTTTATAGATGGCGCACTACTAAAATGACTGCAGAGTCATATTTATCATGTTACCCAGGATTGATATTACGACATTACTCTTCCTGCGGGCGCTGTTTATTAAAGGCCCACTGCACTACGTGTAGCTACTTGCGCCCTCTATATAACATACAATGACTAATCGGTGACCATTGGTCCCCCATGATCCTCTTTTTCTTACGGTTAACTGAGAGCTGAGTTGATGAGATAACCACCTGTCCAGTGACCTTGCAGGGCAGTCTAATCCCTCCTATAAACTACGGCAGATAAGCTTTAATATTATCCTAGAATCACCAGGTTACACCTGCGTTGAGAGGGAGAAATATGATCGAAACCAATGATGTAAGCACCGAGCGAAGATCGAACCCAGGATAATCTAATCAAGAGCCTTCATCAATATACCACACTGCTCCCATAATGTATGTGTGAAGTTTGAACAATTTCAAAAGAATATGATTATGTTTAAAAATAGTATCGAGGACTACATTGCAATATTTTGTTTAATCTAAGAATAAAGAGGTCTGTAAGAAGCTGTGTGACATTGTTGTCCGTTTTCATTCACCAAAATATTGTATTTTTATTACAGAATTAACAGACAGTTGGAGAAATTAGAATTCATACAACGAGGTAGTTTCTCCCCCTCCCTTCCTACCTCCCTCCACCCCACCCGTATGCCTTTCTCATATTCTCTCTCTCTTTATGTGTCACCGAGTGTGTCTATCTTTGTCCTCTCTCTCTCTCTCTGTCTCTTTGTGCCTCTGTCTGTCTCTTCTCTCTCTCTCTCTCTCTCTCTCTCTCTCTCTCTCTCCTTATTTTAGGCAAAATCACAAGAAGAAGTAATAACACTTTTACTATTCATGTAACAATTCATGACCCAAAATCGGGAAGAATTTATAAGATTATTTTGAAAATTCCAACTAAACATTGTTGTAATATCTTTCAAAACAAACATGAAGTTTAAAGGTAATCAAAGTTATGGGAAATTTTGAAAATTGGGTGGATAGCGATTCTTTACAATTTTGATATATTTGGATGCCCCTCTAGATGTATTATAAGCACTAGAAAACTTAGCCCCTAAAACACTACTGCTTTCGAGAAAAATTTAATATAAAAATTTACCGGTGCTCCCAGTAAGTTTTGATAAATTTCAAAAACCTTATTAAGTCCATTCCTGACTCTAATCATTCTTTCTCTGACTATTTACAAGGTAACTTTGTTCACAGTTTATTTTTCAAACCAGTAACTATCACTGAAATTTTAAATATTGTTAAAAAATTGCCTAGTGGGAACAGTTCAGGATATGATAACATAAGTACACGTCTTTTAAAGTCTGTCATCAATTTTTTACTCGTACCATTAACACATATTTGTAATCTGTCGCTTAAGAATGGTGATTTTCCTTCAAACATGAAAATCGCCAAAGTAATTCCCTTGTTCAAGAAGGGAGATACAGATAATGTTGATAATTACCGTCCTATTTCCATTCTGCCTTCTTTTTCTAAAATACTTGAAAGATTAGTTTTTAATAGACTATCAAGTTTTTTGGTTCACTTCAACATTCTGTCTAATGAGCAATATGGCTTTCGAAAAAATTCTTCCACAGGTCTTGCTATTCTTGATTTATATGATAAAATAGTCCATTATGTTGATGTAAATAATCATGCAATATGCGTTTTTATGGATCTTTCGAAAGCCTTCGATTCTATACCCCATGATATATTATTAGTTAAATTACATTTTTACGGCGTAAGAGGTTTACCTCACAAATGGTTTAAAAGTTATCTTGCCGAAAGGAAGCAATTTACATCTGTAAATTCTCATTGTTCTTTTTTAAATCTAATATCATATGGCGTCCCTCAGGGCTCTATTTTGGGGCCTCTCTTATTTTTGATTTACATCAATGATATTGTAAACTGTTCTAATTTCTGTAAATTCACACTTTTTGCAGACGATACGACTATTCTTGCCTCAGAAAAAAAAATTGATCTATTAACCCATAAACTGAATATTAATTTGGAGTATGTATACGAATAGCTAGTTTGCAATAAGCTGTCTTTGAATGTTTCTAAGACTAAATTTGTTATTTTTAAAAATGCTAGGAACCTAAATCCTGTATATGACAATGTATCTATTTCTATCAACAATATATTAATTGAACAGTGTCGAGTTTTTAATTACCTTGGAGTACTTTTCGATGAAAACCTATCTTGGACTTCTCATATTAATTATATTACAAAAAAGGTTTCTCAGAGCGTCGGTATTATTAGTCACTTAAGATTTGTTATTCCACTCCGTATCTTATTCATGTTATATAATGCATTCATTTTGCCATATATTATGTATTGCAATTCTGTTTGGGCGACGAAACATCCTTCTAAGTTACTCAAATTACATAGACTTCAAAAAAGGGCATTACGACTCTGCTCTAATTCCCCTTTCCTAGCTCCCTCACAACCTTTATTTAGAAAATTCAATACTTTACATATTTATGATATTAATAAATTGCAAATTGCCTCATTGATGCAACGATTTTTCTCAAACTCACTACCTCCAAACCTTATGCACCTATTTAGTCTTAACAATGTGGTCCATACCCACTACACAAGGAATGCTGATAAATTCCATCATTGGAATGCTTCGTCCAATATATTAACCGATTCTCTCCGTTATGTTGGTCCAAAAATGTGGAATTCCCTACCTCCATTTTTACAATCAGTTGGATTTAATAATTCTTTCAAAAGACTTTACAAGAAACATCTTCTCTCTCTTTATAACGCATAATTTATTTTAAGACCACACTACTAATACTCCTTTTCCTTTTTTTTTTTTTTTTTTTTTCTTTTTTTCTTCTTCAAGTATATGTTATTATTAATTCTGCGCCTGGTGCATTCAATTGTCAAGCCTTACTGGCTTTTACGGATGCACCATTTTCCATTTATATTTTGAATGCTATTATGTCAATTTTATATGTAATTTTGATATTGTTACATGTTATGAAATTCCATATTTTATCTTTGTATATATTGTTATGATGATGGAAATAAATTTCAATTCAATTGCAAATAGCACCTACGGCCGTACAATTGTAGCTGCGACCATGAGGATTTCAGAATATGTAGTTGTGATAAATAATTTCCAAACGGGAATTGCTAATCGGTCGATTTTAGTCAAGAAACATTGTTTTATAGCTTAATTAATATCTTGACCTTGAAAGGGAGCTATACAACATAAAGAGTTTATTATTTACAATTTCATAACTTTAGACTCGATTTCAACCGCGACAACGATCAATAAATATTGTAGGATCGCATATGCTTCCAATATATTCATTTTAATCAAATTCATATATGAATATGTCGGTGTATTTGGTCATATGTAGAAAAATGTATTAGTTCTTCTATGTACAATGTAGGCCTACATTGGGTGACCTAAAATCTTGGGATTAGTTTAAAGCCTATCTGCACTAGTTTGGCCAGGAGGGATTAGACCTCCCTGCATGGTCACTGACAGGTGGTTATCTCATCAAATCAGCTCTCAATTAACATAAGAAAAAAGGGACCATGGGGGACCAACGGTCACTGATTAGGCATTGTTTGCTATATAGAGGGCGCAAGTATCTATAAGTAGTGCAGTGGGGCTTTAATTGGTTCATTCATAATGCCTGTTTTGATATCTGAGATGCAGTGAACCATTTGACTGCATGGCCTACCAGAGCTCTTATTGAGAGTCTACCGTTTCATTCTTCACGTTTTGTAAATTAATAAAATATTCCTAGCTTACATTAGTTTTTTTTAAAATATAAATAAACAAACTTAAAGATGAAGTTGAGTTCTGGTCATGCGATTGCATTGTGAAAGAAACGGTGTGGAATCGACTAGAAAAGGTTGATCATCTAGCATATAAGAATTTGTGTGTATTGCAAGGTTCTGGAATCATCCAAATGATAAGAAATTGGCCAAGTCTTGGTAAAGTTACAAACACTGTACACAGAAAGATGTATATGAGACTACATGAACACGTGGCGTAAAAAACCTACCCCCCGAGTTTTACGATGTACATGACATATTTAGAATATGAAGGCATTTGAAGAGCCATGCTTTTCAGGGAACATGTCTTATCTGATGTTCTTCCACACTTGCATAATAAGAATGATAACGCTCACAAATTATTTTTCACCTCTTCCCAGAACTCAACCTTCTCTTTAAAAACAAAAAATTAGGAATCCCATAAGTCTTGTTCTACTTGACAGGTTTTGTGAGTACCGTATTGGTTAATTTGTTATCAACTTGTGATTCATTACATTGAGATTCAAACTTCATAATTATGGCATCTGCAAGATACAAATATTTTCCAATATAAATTTCTTTACAAGATCTTCCTAGACAGTACAAACCAATACATAACATACTAGATTTATAATCGGACAAGGTCACATTCTTTGTGTTTCTTGCAAGTGACACAAGATGTAAAGAGTTTAATGCCTTACTTGCTGTGGGCGGCACTTAATAGTTTTAAATGTTCCACTACATATCTGGATAAATAATTGTTAGTTATTTTTTCCTAAAGTAGAATCAGGTATAGAGTACCGAAGCTGTGACATCATACAAATCTATTTTTAGAAATTTCTCAATTTTTTCTTCATTTTCCAAAAGAGCATCAAAAATAATGTCCGAATGTCGAAAACCAATTGAATATGTTAAGTATGGGCTGAGACATGACCATCTGAATAAATAGATTTCCTATAGGAACTCAGTGTTACTTTGCTCTGGCTCGAAATGTTAGGAACCAGAGCAATATAACACTGAGTTCCTATAGGAAATCTATTTATTCAGATGGTCAATTGGTTTTTGACATTCAGACACTATTTATGATGCTCTTTCGGAAAATGAAGAAAAAAATTGAGAAATTCCAAAAATAGATTTTTGATGACATCACACTTCACCACTCTATACACATTGACAAGGTGTCCCCACTGAAAATATTTAAGGCCAAGTTACACAATAATTTGCAAAGATAAGACCCCAGACTGACATGTATTTACATTTCAGAGTTAGTTGATGACGATTGTTCCTAAATTGGTGGCAGAGGGTTAATCATCAAAATGATAGGGATCGTCGGAAGGGTCTACAGGGATTTTCTTTAGCTCTATTACTGCTCTCTTGTTGTCCAAAGACAACCTTCTCATGGTTTCGGGTGATCCCCTAACCTTGCTTTCAAGGGGTGAAGCACACTTGATGGTCTCTGAGTTAGATGGCTTGCTCCGCAATTCACTTGCAAGGATTGTCTTGGAATCTGTAAAGGCCCTGGGGTTAGAGTCTATCAAGGTCTTATGTTTATCCTGCTCTGCGGTAACCCTGCTTCTCATTTCCACAGCTAACTTGCTCCTCACTTCTGAAGACATCATTCCCCACGGGTTGGAGGCATCACTAGATGGCCCTGTGACATCTAGGATTGGTTTGTGCTTGGTGGTGTAGTCCGAGCTCGATCGCATCTTCATGTCAAACATGGGTTTATTCTGGAGAGCCGATGCTAGCACGGTCCTCTCCTCGCCTTTGCTCTTGAGCTCTATCATGGCAGGGTTCCTGACCTCAAAGGAACTAGGTCTTGCGCCGACAAGTTCCTTGATGCTCAGCTCCATAGCGTGTCTCATAGGAGCCTCTGGTAACATATTTGGAGCTGCGTGGCTCAACATGGTCGGTGAGGCAGATTTGCGACCCGTTGCAATCTCCAGAATGGCCGGGCCTTTGAAGTCTGTCCTCTGTGGCCTAGGTAATGGCCTCATTTCTGTCTTCATGAAGTAATCTCTGAGTTGCTTGCCGCCTGCGTCTGCTTTGCTTCCGCTACTCTCATGTTTCTGAGAGTCCAAGCTAGGTAATCCGAACAATCTGGCTTTGTCAAAGAGCTTGCTCTTGTCAATCTTCTCCAAGCAAATCTTAGGTTCCTCGGACATTCCTGGAGGATCGGTGAACTCAAACTCGTCCTTCTCAACATCAATAGTTTGATCTTCACTAGTGTGGGATGTCTTCAAGGTGATCTTTTCCTCTCGGAACACCTTTGGCCTCCATTCTTTCTCCCGGCCCAACTTCACCACATCGATTGTCTCTGAATCTGCATCATTTCCAGTATCCCTTGATGCTTTCTTCTTGTCAAGTCCAGCTCCCTTAGCATACTTCTTGACTGCCTTGTCGTATCGATCTTTCTCTTTTTCATACAGTAGGTAGTAGTGCTAATTACATAGAGACAAAGAGAAGAACAACAAAGTAGATTGAGAATGGGACAATGCGGTTAAAGCAGCTTTCTTGCATGGACAGTCAAAACTTTATGCCATCTTAGGGGGACAGAGAAAGTGACCACTGTAGACAGGTGGTATTATTGACTGATTTAACAATACACATTTCTTCTTGAGGGAGACAAAATACATTGCCACTATACACAAGTAGTCTTTGTACAGAGGTGGCCACAGAAACAGGTTGACTGGACTTGTTTTGTTGGTTATTCCATTGTATTTTAAGTTTTATTGTATTTGACATAAGGTTTCACAAGATAATAAAAGCTGTCTAGTAAGGTCTTGATGGCTTTGGTATGTCTGCCTATTTGAAATAAAAAAATTAAATCATTTTTTCTTTTTATCTCTCTATCCATCTTACCCTCTTTTCTTCTTCACTTAGGAACTTCCACTGTTTAGCCAGCTGTCTGGTGAGGTCTTGATGGCTCATATCCGCAGAGTAGATGCCGTTGCCTTCACCGTCCTGTACCTTCTGTCTCTCTTGTTGGCAGTACATGAGGAAAGCATTGGCGGGCTTCTTGGGTGCATTAGGATCTGCCAGGAGAATCAATGATTGAGTTTGAGAGATGCACACAGAATTCATGAGACTTGAATATTCTCTCTCTTTCTTTCTCTCTGTATCTCAACCCAACCCCCCAGCCACATAATATCATCACTTAAAGCCCCACTGTACTACTTGTAGCTACTTGCTCCCTCTATATAGAAAACAATGCCTAATCAATGACCAATGGTCCCCCATGATCCTCTTTTTCTTATGTTAATTGAGAGCTGAGTTGATGAGATAGCCACCTGTCAGTGACTACCCTGGGTAGTCTAATCCCCCCTAGCCAAACTATAACAGACGGCCTTAAATGTCCCTATTGCAATATGTACTGTACATAACTTAAAGTTGATAAAATTTGCTACATGTACTAGCTCCCCAAGTTTGATGGTATAATACAATATCAAGAATTCCTCCATCTGTCTTTTGTATTTCGTACCTTTTTCTCTCTCAGGCTTGTTGGAATCCCTTGTCCTTTTCTTCCTTGGCTTGACCTGGACAACGACGGGTCGCGGTGGTTCCTGCACCACGGTGATCATCTCCTCGCCCTTGACCGGTCCTCCTTGGGTGAATGGACCGAACTCTCCCAGGCTTTCTCCCACAGCTGGTCCACTGGGCGAAGGGCTATCGGATCCTCCCGTCATTGCACCGGGCAGTTCTTCCTGTACAGACAAGGTCAAGGTTGGCATATTTCATAATACTGATTTAAATCAAAGGGGAGGGGTCAGTGATGTCAATCACATTACAAAAATAATGATTTGACTTAAATTTTTACTATCTACCGGTACGCATTATCCACACCTGTAGATTTTAGGATCACTACTCCTTGGACTACTCACCCTCCCTCCTCCCCCCCCCCCCCCCCCCCTCCAGACAAGCAAGGTGTACTTGTATTCTTGTCCATTTTGTTTGTTTTCTCTTTGTTTTCTTTTTTTAATTATTTCTTTTCATTTCTTTTGTTTTAGTAGGGGGGGGGGGGGGGTTCTGAGATAACTTTCTGGGGGGGGGGGGGGGGGGCCGAGAGGTAGCTTCCTGGAGGTCATAGTCAGGGGAGGGGAGGGGGGGAGGGCAAATCTGAAAATGAATTTACCTCAAGCGGGACTGTCAAATCACTCTTCTTGAATCCATCTCCAAGTTCTGTCAGCTTCTTTGCAAGGCCCCTACGACACAAACAGAGAATTGGTCAAAAATAAAACAATTACATATATTATCATTCACAAAAAATCTTCTTTCCTACAAATACATTAAACATTGGGGGGGGGGGAATCAGAAAATCACCGTTATTTTCACCAGTTATTCTTTTTTCTATGGATAATCTGTTTCTGTTTCGGTTGCGTCAGTAGATTCAGGTTTAATTGTACTTCACCAACGTTAATCTGCATTTTTTACTTACCTTCTTTCTCTAGAAAGCTTGTGAATATATTTCTTGACATGGCACAGTCTGTTCAAAACTCTTTCATTACTCTGAAAGGGAATTCAAGAAGTGGAAAAAATACATGAAATATATAATGATAAAAAAAAATTAAAACTACACAAAATATATGGCAAACAGGATAACACTTTGAGAATATCTGTAATAAAAAGTTGGCAGGGAAAAATTGCCTTGTTTTTGTTTGTAGATCTAGGTCTTGTTTCTTTTGTTCTTCTGCATGTAGACTTACCCCAAGTCTCAAGCCGTGATCTCAAGCCTTCTGCCTTGTGCCTCTACTGATAGAGGTTAGGATTCTACGGTGTAGTTTCTCTTAGTTTTATATTGAAAATGTATTATCCTACTGTTTAAAAGGAACTTCTTTTTTTTTTTTTTCTGTTTTTATTGTTATTTTTGAAAAATTAACAGAGTAAAAGCAGCAATATAAAATATAATATCATCTTAAAACTACAAAACAGGCACGCACTCATGCACCCATAAACATGCACACACACACACACACACCCAAACACACACACACTCACATACTTTCCCAGAGGGCAAGTTTACATTTCAAAAAGTCAATGAAGATGTTAATGACAACAGAGCTTTGCAAGACTACTCCTAAATTTCAGTTAAACTTGATAGACCATTTCTTAAAATGGACTTGTAACTTATTTTTCTTTTGGGCAATTTTATATTCTATTTTTTGTTTGAACTTTACCATTGAAACAAATGCTTCGAAAATAAGTTCTTTTCCCTGAAACCTACATGAGTAAATATTATATTTTAAACATAAACAGAGAAAATTTATACAAGAGGCGTATTTGTCCCTTGACTGTATCCCAAACAAAAAATTAAATTTTGACAAAGTCAGATTATAACTGTGATCAGTGCCAGTGTTAATCTTATCCACCAATTTTTCCCACAGTGGTACAACTCTCCTACAGTCACAAAACAAGTGATCTAAAGTTTCTGGAAAATCTGAACAAAAATAACAATTAGCAGACTCCTTTCTCCCAATCTTGAACAAAAATGCATTAAAACCAATAGCATTATGGAAAATTTTGAAATAAAAACTCCTTAACTGAGTCTCAATCGTGCAACAAAAGTTACTCGTATGAATAATCGACCAATCCTTCTCTTTGGGTTGATGGCCAAATAGTTCCTCCCATTTACTCTCCCTTTTGGCATTAGTACAACTATATTTCTTCAGCAAAATATTATATGTATACTTACATTTTCTTTTGACTTAATAGATCTTTAAAAATTTGATTAAATATATTCTCATCCACATTAAGAGAATTATCAAACCACTCCAAAAATATGCCATTCATGAGGGAGTCATATATTTTTTTTGGTCTCTAATAGGAATGTCAAACTCAATTACGAGGTCTTCAAATGTTTTGGGGTTACCAAAACCATTATGTAATTGAAAAATGGAATGAATACCCCTTTCATACCAAACTGGATAGAAAAAATGTGTTCTATATTGCAAACTTACATTTCTATTCCACCAAATAAAATCTTGTAAATGAAACTGACATAAACCTAGTTCTCTTTTCATCTCTTGCCTATATAAATACCATGTCTTAATAGACGCTGTTAACTGGCAATTTTTAAGTTTTGCCAAAACCGAATCAGGGGTATCTGCCTTAAAAAGGGCAAGATGGTCATCACAAAAGGTAGAAAGAATATATATTTCTATTGTTTTCCAACAACTTTCATATTTATCGTCTAATAGTTTAGCCATCCACAAAACTTTCTGCGCTTGTGCAAAAACTAAAGGATTAATCATCCTTAGACCCCCTTCTTCATAATCATTGCATAATATATCTCTCTTAACTCTGTCATTGCTCCAAATGAATTTAAAAAGCAAACCATTTAATCTTTTAAAGAAAGAGTTTGGCAGGTCAATACATAATAGAGTCTAGATCTACTGAAAACAAAAATAACATTTGGGGGGAGTAAAAGCGACTTTACAACAGCAATTTTGCACAACAAGGATAGGCTTCTATGCCTCCAACAATTTAAAATCTGTTCTATAATGACAAGTCTGGGAACAAAATTCAGTTCGTAAAGCATTTTTGTTTAAAAGGAACTTTGTGATATGTCATTAAAAGATATGATTTCACAAGTCATGACCACAAGTACACAATTTTTTAGTTAAGTTTATGATTTACAGTACATGTAGGTCTAGACTAGTCAAAATATCAAATTAATTAGTCCTCATTTACATCTAGTCAATATTTAATTCGTAGTTTTGTACATGGCATGCAATTATCTATCAATTTTCATAATGCATTCGGAGGCATTTCAATATATATTTTTTACTTCAGTCCCACATGTACGCAAATGAGTGGGTATTCTCATTTCATCTGTTTCTTACCAATTCTAGTGAATCACATTTCCTTTTGAGCGTTATATATCTCCTCTTGTATGCGTATGTGTCCTGCATTGTTTCTGAAATATTTCTTGATCTATGGCGAATATTCACAGACTTCAATTCAAGTATAATAACGGTGACTCAAGATCAAGCGATGTTCAAGCACTCCATAGCTAGTCTACATGCATTATACACTAGACGAATTCTAAAGAAAATGTATAGAAAGATTGCCTACTTTGTTATAATTCGCCGCCAGGAAAGTAGTCTACAGCATACGCGCAAACGCACGAAGATTGTTCCAGGGTGGGGCGAGGAGTTCCGATTCTCCGACTATAGGCGCCGCGGATGCTCAAGAAGGGGAGAAGCAAAATAAGCGATTTTGACACCCAAAGGCCACCCCCTCGACCTTATAACAAAGGGAAGTATTTGTTATGCAAAAAAACGCTGTATAATAAGCTTCCCAGTACTCTAATATGCAAAATGTTATAGGCCTAAGCAGGGGCGTAGACAACGGGGGGGATGAGGGGGATGCATCCCCCCCACCTCACAAGGTGGGGGGGATGGCATGTACAATCATCCCCCCCCCCCCAGGTTTTGGGGAATGATATTTGCTTACTTAATAAGTCATAATGATGATAATAATAGTAATAATAATAATGATAACAATTATAATATTAATAATAATAATAATTATGATGATGATAATAATAATCCTCATCATTATTGAAATTGTGTTTATTGTTATTAGCCGCATTCACACGGTGAAAGCCAATTCAGACGGTAAAAAAAAGAAAATCTTACAAGTATTTTGTGCTTTTCTTGTGGTTTGGAAACCACAAGATAACCACAAGATTAAACATGCGCGGATCTACGGGGGGGGGGTTTAGGGGGTTTAAACCCCCCCTTGGGCGGCCCCCCCCCCCCAAAAAAAAAAGAACGCACGCTGGAGAGGAACCCTTTCAAGTGCAAATATTGTGAGAAGATATTCAACTCATCTGGTAACTTAACCAAACACATGATAACTCTGGATATAACTGTGTATTTAACTGTTACTTGATTTAAAAAGACGTTATCATGCACTGCTTTTTATGGTCTCCATTGTGTTAATAGATGCCAGGAAAACATCACTTACGGGGTTCAAATAAACACCCCAAAAAAAATCGGCTCGCCGCTTCGCGGCTCGTGGACGATGCTCCGCATCGTCATTATTTTGGTCAACCCCCCCTTAGCAAAAAGCTAGATCCGCCCCTGAGTCATCCCCCCAGGTGTACGAACCTGTCTACGCCACTGGGCCTAAGCGAGGGGGCAGATTTTTCTTTCTAATATGAGGAGGCTTTGTGTTTCATTTTTTAATTTTCCTTCATGATTATGACTATGTGTCATCTTTTAGGGTTGCGCAACAAAACCAAGCGCAATATTTTCTTCAAGTTGTTGTTGTTGTTGGGTAATTGTTTAATGGCGTTCATTCAATATTGAATATATACGCCATAATTATCTTTAATTTTATAAGGAAAATCAGTTATAAATAAGAAAACTGAGGATAAAGATTTGTAATGGTATAATTAATTAAAAAGTAACGCAATTTTTTAGGAGTCTCTGGATGGTTTGCAACTTCGTGTTTCTGCTTTTTTTAAAGTTTAATCTGGTCAGCCCGGTTTCGATGGCATGGAAAACTAGCTTTGCCCGATTTGAAACAGGCTTCTCGGCTACTCGGCGTGCGTGCGCAGTGATCTTTTAATTTTATAACGCACGGTGCCTAGACCACATACACCATTCTTCAAGTACGGTGTATAAACCAGAAGAAGGGGAGGGGATTCGTTTCTATCCCCTCTCACAGGGTGCAATTTGTTTATCCACCCGCTTCACAAGACAAAACGATCATGACATCAAGTAACTATATTCTATATATAACAACAGATAAGACTGCTCAAGTTTCGACATTGAAGAAGTTAAATTTTTTCGCTCGGTCATTACGCTCTCTCTTGAAGGTAGATGCAGAAACCATCTTTTATGGGCGTTATATATGAGCAAGTGCCATATTTTCCCTAAATTAAATTGGCGGATAAATTATTTTTTTCTCTCCTCCTGGAATATTATATATAATATTTATTGGCTTCTTATAGTAGAGTGAAAATGTATTGAACACTTCACCAGACAACAATATGACTAGTTTGTTTGAAGCAACTGACTTGGTCACTATACGCTCCCTCGCCTATTAATGGAAACATTGTTTCTCAAAAATGCAGTATTATGCCGAAGCCCTGGAAGTGTGAAGTTAACAGGGATAGGGACTCTTCCCCCCCCCCCCTGCATTTTAATATTTCTGAGATCTGTTTTTCCTACCCGGTCGCTTCGCTCCCTCGCTACCATCACCACACCCTGATATCATCTAAGACCTAAGTGTTGAACAAAAACACGGCCGAAGTTGTGTTTAATATATGAAATGCAAATAATGTTTCTTTCTTTTAGAAAAAAATCAATCATTGCTCTGTCGAAGAAAACTGGAAATATTATGGTATGATTATTATGTAAAAAAGAAGAAAATGAAAGGTGCTTGTTTCGAGGAAGGGACTACATTTCAAAGAGTTTAATACATACATTAAAGGTAATACAACATTTTGGTATGGGGTCATGAATTCGGTTCAAATGAAGTAATGAACATCATGGAAGCATATGCGATTTTACAATATTCAAAGATCGTTGTCGCGGTTGAAATCGAGTCTAAAGTGATGCAATTGTACATAATAAACTCTTCATGTTGTATAGCCCCCTCTCAAGACTGATAGTATTTTAGCTTTAAAATGTGCCTTGACTACAACCGACCGATTTGCTATTCCCGTTTGGAAATTATCAGAACTGCATATTCTGAGATGATGGTCGCATGCATCTCCCATAAAATGGCCTTAGGCGCATTTTGAAATATTTGAAATGTTTGATTATTCAATTTCTCGGAAGCAGAAGTGTTTTAGGGGCTACGTTTTCTAGTGCTTATGAATACATCCACAGGGGCATCAAAATATATCAAAATTTTAAAGAATTGCTATCCATCCAATTTTCAAAATTACCTTTAAGATAAGTTTAACCTTTCTGATCTTAAAAAAAATTGTCATGAATACATTCGAAGTGGGCCCTCTAAGATTAAAAGCAAGACGTATACTCTGTTTTGCTCTTATTCAATGTTAATTTGACTATGCTAACCCTGCATGGTATAGTATACATGAACAAGTCAGATCAAAAGAAGTTGAACATTAATTATACAGAACAAAATGGTAAGATTCATCAACTGTTCTCGTCCAAAAACTCATGTTGGCTACAGCGAACTTTCTAAAGCTGTCGAAGTCAACCGAAAATCAAAACAATTCGTTTTGCATCACGTCACTGCATAACATATACCATACGTCGAATCATTATATTCGATTCGACTTTGACCTTGTTACTGACTTACATGATTATTATAAAAGAAATAGTCGATCCAACTTTTAACTTACCAGAAAGAATATAGGCCTACTATTGGAAATTCGTTTTTATTACATTGCAGTAAAACATTGAAATTCCCTACCTAATGAAATATAGGAAATAGAAGACTTTGCTGATTTTAAGAATAAGAGGTAATTCAAGTAATACCTAACACTGGAGAGTCAAGAGATAGAAGTGAATGGCATGTTATATGATTGAAATAGCCTGAATACTGAATACTTTTTCTTAATTCTACGTTCTTTTTATGTTCTTTTTTCTTCTTGTACTTATTATCATATCTTTCAATATTAGTTTAACTTGTTATTATAATGATTATGATCTCCATTATTATCTTCAATAAGTTTTTTTTAAAATTCTATTTGTCTGTAAGCTGTAAATATATTAACTATTTATTTTAACTTATTAATTTTGTACACTAGGTCGGGGACCCCCTGGAAATAGGCTTTCGAGCTTTCGTGGGTTCGGCGTTGGTTATCTTGTTCAAACTGACTTAATTGTAATCTGTTATTCTTTATATTGTTGGATGTTGAAGGCTTGGCGAATAAATCAATCAATCATTCAAGCAATATAAAGTAATGTTGTGCTCATTGCCTTGTATTATTTTATTTTTAAAAAAGGGAACCGAAATAATCAACTGGCGTTGAAAACTTGCTTGCGCGTGCGTGAGTGCTACAACAGTGTAGACGGAGTAAGCAATCTTTGGCTGTTGTGCCCTCTTGTGTGCTTGTATTGTGATTAATTGTGCGAGCGACGTGCATCATAAACCGTGCACATAACGAAAACAAAGGTGATCAAGCCAAGATCTAGTTCGGTGCTCGCAATTAACAATACTGAGAATAGTGACAAAATCATCGATAATTCTGGCGCTGGCAATACCCCTGATCAACATGGCGACGGGAGAACAGCTTCATAGAATGACAGAAAATGTCTACAGGGTAAGAATTACTTAATTTCTTCGTAATATCTGTGATTTGCTTGGTTTTGAGCCGAAGTCTCGATCGAGACCGGGAGTACATCATCATGAATCCCTTCCCCGCCTGACCTCGACTGGGCAGGGTAGGTGTGGCAGGTGTCTGTGTGTCTCTATTGCTCTGCGTGCACTTGTAGCAAAAGGAGACTCGGCAGCACCAAACCCGATTCAGTTGATCTGTTGTTTTATTGCATGCTTTTTTGTTTATGTATCAATGTATGTAATACATATATATTAATACATTTATTTATTTATTATCATTATCAACTGATTTATTTATTTCCTAGATGCAGTACGTGCAATGACAATACATGTGTAACAATATTTCAGAAATCAGAATTGTTATGAAATATTAAAATATTTCAGAACTGCAATGAAGTATTACTTGACCAACTGTCACCAACAATACTCAACAGTGAATAGTCATTTTTTTAAAGACCCCTATGTACATACTTGGAGAATTCAAGATTAATGATTCAAGTGTTGTCCATGTTAAATACTGGTACAGAAATTTTAATCTTCCATTGGTGTTACTTGGAATAGAAAGAGACTTGTCTACTAAACACTGTGTCTTGTGATGATTGAGAGCGAGAAGGTGGTCACTAAGAGTATTAAGAGTAAACTCTCTTCTGGGTCTCAGCAGATGGTCACAAGAAAGAAAAAAAAGAGGAAGAGAGAAAGGAGGAGAAAAAGAGAGAGAGACAGACACACAAATATATATGTGAATCTATATACACTGTACATGTTAAAGAGAAAGATAGAGAATGAGAGAGAGAGATAGAGGGGAGAGAGAAGGAGAGAGAGATAGAGGGGAGAGAGAGGGAGAGAAAGAGAGAGGGAGGGAGAGACGGAAACTAAATTATACAAAAGTTAATTCTCTCTCTTGAAAGAAATATGGAGTTGAGTGAATGTTATGAATTTATGTCACATAGATTGTGATTTTGTTTGTTCATTTTCTAATCATGGAAAGGCTGTATAACAATACCAATCTGTTTATTTCTATTTCCAGCATACAATAGACGGGTTCAATCCTGAATTACGGAATCTAGTTACTCTCGGCCGAGCTTATGAGAAAGCCTTACAAAGTAAGTGTACTTCTAAAACTTGTGCATCCTTACAATTAAGAATATAATGGTCTTGATATCAACTTACATGTAAATATAATGTTTTCTAGACATACCGTATAGCGTATACCTGTACGTGCTAGGATTTCTTGAGAGGTTTACCCTTAAATAAACAAATCTTTGTATTACTGTGTTACACATCTTATATGAATGCATAACAATCATGTAAAGGTTGATGACACAGAGAGGCATTCTGATCAGAGTCCAATCTGCAGTTCACCACATAAAACAGTCAGGGTAAACATTACTTTTTCAGTAATGTTTTTTATTTCTTGAGCATTCAAGGTGTGAGAGATTGGTCATTCAACTTTTACTCATCTTGTTATGATTACAGTCAAAGTGAACAATGAAAACACTCTGGCAGTATATGAAGCCTTGTATTACCATCAAATCTACACAAGGTCAAGGTGTGGATCAGATATCAATGTGGTATTATGATCAGGGTCGCCTGTCAGGGTCACTTACATGTCTCTCTCTCTCTCTATAAAGTTTCATGTTGATTGACTTTGGCGATCATGCTGTTCCACAACCCTCTGCTCCTAGCCCTTCTCTATAGTATTAGCACCACTCCCAGTTCTTTCACTCTTATCTCTTTTAACAATTTCTGCATATTGTCCATCCAAAGTGTCCTTCTTCTTCCCCTACTACTCCTACATGTACACTGTCCATTGTATACGTACAGCATGTGCTATGAGCCATTGAGGAAGTATCGACCTTTGGCAAGGTGATGCCCAGGCTCTAAATGCGCAAAAAATGTTCACAAAAAATAATTTTTGTTACTGTGATTTGTGTATTAAACATGTCTGGTACATTCCATTAGTAGGATGGATAGTACAGGTCCAAAATACTAAAGAAATGTAGCTGTTTGTTTCATTTCCAATAATGCCTCCGTCTACCAAAGGTGGTGCTGGAGGCAAGTTTTGGGGTTGTCCATCCCACTTTCTTGTTTATACCTCAATATCTCAAAAACCACTTGAGGTATGAACTTCAAACTCAGGCCTTGTGGATAATATACAAGTATCACTATAGGAAATGATCTGATCAAATTTGGGGGGTAAACAGGTCAAAGGTCATAGAGCTCAATTCTGAAATTACAGTTTTTAGCTGAGCTTTATAATCGCAATATCTCAAGGTACATGTACCTAAGATTTTTTATAAAGTTGAGCGATGCAAAAAAGAATTATCAGCTTTCAAAGGCAAAGACGTCACAATTACTCCAGTTTCCCCTACATACTGTATGTTCTTGTACATGTACATGTACATGTATGTTGTTCTTTCTACTGCATGTCTGTGTGTTAAGATGCATCGATCTGTCCATCCTGTACAACAACAAGTTATGAGTAGCAAATTACTTTGAAGATCCTGCCCACCACCTACCCACAGTGAATCTCTGTTAAAAACCACAGTGCTGTAATCATAGTGAAGAGGCCTGGACAACAGGAAGCTTGGAAGGAAGTGGAAATTGGAAAAGCAGCTATGTTTTCCTTCTTCCCTGTATCCTCTTATTTCCTGTGCACTGTGTGTATGTACAGTACTACACAGTAGTGTAGACTCTTGGAAAGAGGTGTATTGAAAGATATGTTCACTTGGTACTGTTGTAGTTGTAACTTACAAGTGTAAACAATGATTTACTAACAATGACAACGTTTCACACGTGACCGCAACAACAGGTTATTTGAAGTTAACTACAACCCAGGCAGAGCATCCATTTTTAACTACAACCTGGAGTAAACTCAAAGTTAATTGCGTTTCCACGACACAGTCATTGTGTAACTTTGAGTGAAGACTCCCCACTTTCTGCTGAACATATATTACAATAACCTTTATATCTGTCATGGTTTCTAACTATGAGGTAAATAGTCCCTATTAACTACAAGATAACTTTGAAGTGTAAAACTATGAAATAAACTTAAAAGTAAGTAAATGGATTATCGTGTGAACTTCACCTACAATATGTAGATAAAATCCATAGATGAGAGAAAAACAAATAAAAAATCAAGTGCCTGGATTGATAAAAAAAAGGTACTGAAGAATACGATTTCTTGAGTAAACATACTGAAGTATCAGTACTTGAAACTATATATAGCTAAATGAAATCTATTTTTGATGTAATATAATGACCTAAAATGTATCAAAATAAACTGTACCAGGCAGTAATACCACACCAAGCAGCGATTATGTGATAAAGGGGTCTCTAGCATCAAGTTGGTAGTTTTTACCCACTTGATACTGGTATTTAAAATAACTTGATTGTAGTACCGGTAATCAATATTCATTGTAGAGGAAGGAAAACAAAAAAGATTATACAGTCAAACCTATCTAGAGGACACCCGAGAGAAACAGAAAAAGCAGCAACTGTATACCGTAATTAACGTTGTATAAACCGCCCTCGTGTATTAACCGCACCCCTCTTTTACACTCTAAAAAAGAAGAAAAAAGGATAGAACCTTGTGGTACGCCGTGTAATAGAAGAAAAATTGGAGGAATTATTATTATCAACTACATATTGAAATCTATCAGAAAGATTACTTTCAAACCAAGATTACAGACAAATTTTAGTGTTGTTCTAATTTCCGAGTGGTGAGTCAATACACAGATTACTGAGCTGGGAGACATTGCCAGGCATAGCGCCAGGTGGAGGGGCATAAATCAAAACTTTTTTTTTTTTTTGTTGTGTGTACCGTGTATAAACCGCACCCCCCAACTTTGATTTTTTTCGGCGGCAAAAGGGTGCGGTTAATGCACCGTTAATTACGGTAGGCAGGTGGTCTCTCTAGACAAGTTTCTTGAGGGAGACAAAATACATGTACATGGCCACTATACACAGGTGTCCTTTATAGAGAGGTGGCCACTGTAAGTACCTCTACAGTATGATGCTGCTAAGTTTACAAACATGAATCATGAATACAATTTTGTGAGACAAGTTTTCAGTCATCCTATATGCACATATATAACTATTTATACAATGAAGGAAAAAAATAATTTCTTTATACACCGGCCTACACCCCCCACCCCCCCCCCCCCCACCCTACAAAAATGACTTAACAAAAGAGAATACAGGGATAAAAAACAAAATAGAAATTGTTAGTCAGTACTTTATATCGTTAATTATTGCTCCAAAAGTAAAGATGATAGTGGTACTTGAGTTTTCTTTACAACAAAAATACTGTTAAGAGGTCATCAAACCCGGCATCAACACTACTGGTGATAAATAAGTTCCAGTTATATACATGTACATGTAACTGATATTTAAATGACATTTTTGTCAAAAGTTCTGCATTGCACACTATTAAGTCAATCAACCAAGCAAATTATTAATAAATCCCAACAGAAAAAAATACAATACCGGTACGTAACAAGATAAAACTATTTTTGTAATTGATATGGTTTTGTCAAATTTCATTGATTTCCCATACCGGTATCTCCTTTTTCATCCTTTCAGGTGTATCACAGGCTGCTAAGGATTATTTCAATGCCATAGTTGCTGTTGGTGAACTAGCAAGTGAGACTAAAGATTCAAGACAACTAGGTGAGTACATACAGTAAAGCAAAAATGTTTTATACAGTGAAACCTGTCTATAAAGACCACCAAAGGGAGACAAGAAAAGTGGTCTTTATAGGCAGGTGGTATTTATGTACAGGTTTCTTTAGTACATGTTTTGATGAGAAACCATTTTCAAGGGAAACAAAAAAATCTGGTCTTTGTAGACAGGTGGACTTTCTGTACAGGTGGTAACTAAAGCAGGTTTGACTATAGTAGCGTTGTACCTGTTGCAACTTAGCTTGACAGTGGTCTAGGAACTCCTTGGATCAGATACTGAACCCTATAGGGTAAAAAACAAGAAAAGAATTGTTGGCATTTCCCTGACCTGGAAAATTGTCCCCTAACTAAACATCATTTAAATAAATCACTATCCCGATCATGATAGCACAATATTGTAATAGCGTTTATTTTGTACAATCGCTCTCAGTCTCATTTGATGCCTACTTCTGCCACTTCTGCTACTTTCGCTTGTTTCCCGTGGATTTGAGTCTGTTTTCACTTGAGCTTTGTTACTTTCGCTTCTTTTTCTGTGGATTTTGGCTTGTTTTTGCCACAGTTTTGTACCCATGCATCTTTGCGTGCTTCTGTGTTGTGCAAAGCCTGGGAGTAGAATTATTCCACCTTCAAGGAGAAATTAAAAATCCACCTACAAAATGTACTTCAGTTTTCTTTACAACAAAAATACTTGTAAGAGGTCATCAAACACTACTGGTGATAAATACTTCAATTAACTGATATTTTAAATCACATTTCTTTTTTTTAATTTTTACTATTTTTTTTGTACCCCTATTTTGCTATGGCCCTTTAATCCAATACAACTTTCAACGTACCTTTAAGTGTAGCCTTCACTTTTGTGCGTGTAAATTCATTATTATTCAACACTCAGTTCTACTCTCCACATTATAATATAATCGGTAAGGTTGGATTAGATCATTAGATTAGGTTGGATGATTACAAGCATTTCAAATTAAACACACGCTTGAAGGGGCATCAATTTCTGCTAATTAGTCTGCAATAAAAAACTCAGATTATGGCCACTTACAGTTAATTTTATATGGTATTAAATCGTGCCTCTTGGGCATAATAAAACACAGTTTGTTTGGAAGTATCCTCGTCATAATAAGTACATGTGCGTGTTACCTAAATGGAATTGCCCTTATATTTTGTGCAATCAATTTTTATGAGGTTTTAAAACTCATTGTATTCAAAGTACAGTACATGTACACTGTACATGTATATGTACCATCCTAAATAATGAATGCGAAGTACATGACTGTGTCCTTGGACAACAGTATATATTGCCAGACTGACTTGAGTTTGTTGTCTGATGAGGCTCGTACAAGTGCAATATGAATATCATACCATGCATGCACTGGGCGTGAACTCGTTCCACATTTCATTCTTCAAAATTGATTGTTAAAACATACGTCGGAATTGCTCTCTGCGTTTACACGGTTGTGGCTTTATGTGTAGAAATTATTAGCGTGCAAGGAGCTCATTAAAAAAGCAGATAGATTGGTGCATTCTTCTGTTCTGTTATTGGGTTCATTGTAGTTTCATTTATAATCTACATCAAGGGAACTGCATGTAATTAGGTCAATTAGATATATGTTATCAGAAAAGAGAGTGTTCAAATTATTTTGTCAGGCCTAGCATGGATATGTTTTCACACTCTTTACAATATACAACGCTTCTAAACTTCTATCTTCCATTAAAACTATGAAACTTTGGGATCATAATTCACAAGTGATCCTGCATGTACATGTAGATGTAGTAAAAATGTTGATAATAGCTACCGGTATGTACATAAATTTCAGCAACATATTGATCCTTCTTGTTTCAGTAGTAAATCCTGCTTTAAAGGAGAATCCAACCTTGATAGCAAACTACACGTACAGGTGTACATTCAAAGAAAGCAGAAAAGTCAGAGAAGTAGATGGGTGAAAGGTTGACAAAAATCTGACACCCGATAACAAAATAAGTTACTAGAAACCAAATCACCAAATTGAGATTTTCATGTAATATTTCAAACATTCATAACTCTGTTATTATTGATTAGATTTATTCAAACTTTTGCCATTCTGTTTCTTCAATGTCAAGTGCTTTCATACACTAGACCCTAAATATATTGGATTGTCCTTTAAACTTAGGATATTGATGAATAGCATAGAGGAGGTAGTCAATGTGTACATTGCAAAGATTGTTACAATTTGATTTGAAAGTTGATGAATACACACATGTCTGATGATTGTACTTGGGCATGACACTATTACAGGCCCCCGAGACACATGGGTGCCCAAAATCTAGGTAGGTCTGGTTCACCCAAATTCTAAAATGTTTACATGTTTTAGGGCTCATGCATAAGGACTCTAGAAAGTTGTAAAAATCAGGACCCACTTCTAAAACTCTTGGGTGTTAGCCCTGATCATACATACACAATTGGCACTCACAGGTGAGAACTGTAAGTACTACAGTAAACATTTCTAATGACACTTAGAGTACCTGTGGCAGTTCTTTGGTTATAAATGCTTTTGTTACCTGCCATATGTGTGTTTTCATTACCTGACAGAAAGTGAAAGTCACAGGTCAAGTGAACACAATGAAGTTGGAAAGTTAACTCCTCATTGTATTCTTACCCACGGGCAACAAATTGTGGGGAAAGGGGTGATGGGGGGGGGGGGGGGGGGAGCTAGGATACCACTCCCATCAATAGTTTTTGACAGGTAATTTGTTCAGAGAGAACAGAAACTTGTCGTTTAGGCAACAAGTGTAGCTACATTGTATAGCGGGATGGGGATGGATATGAGGGGTACATGCCCCAAGTCAGATAGAAAAAAAAAGGGGGGGGGGGGAGAGACAAACAAGGAAAGACAGAAATATTATTAGGAACTGAGAAGGCATTGTAAGAGGAGAAGAATATTCAATTCCTTGCTGTATACACTCCCTCACCACACTCGATTGCCCAGATCTCTTTGCATTTGATTTACCTTCTTAAGACTATTAGATCCCCCTCGCTGTCCAACACTGTTGTGCCCCTCTCTCCACCCCTCCGACATGGTTGGACACACGTTATGCCACTATGTATGTCAGACAGTACAGTCATTTCTGTCTTTGGCAGGTTGGAGAAGGCTCATCTCTTGTCAGTTGTCACTTTTATTAGACGTGTCGATTGGTTTGAACTATTAAACATGTACATGTAGGAGTCTGCTGACAGTTTTAAAGGAATAGATTAGGATATTTGATTTAAGTATAAAAATATGTACACCCTGTAGATTTACATAAATAGCACTGTAAAACAGAAGTTTATTGAATAGTGAAGTTATTGATTTAAAAAGTTTCTAAATTGATATATTTCATTTTCATCTTTGATGAGGACTATGCTACTCAGTGAAGAATTATTTATAAGATAATTTCAAATATTAAGGTGTGCTAAAAACAAAAATTGTTAAATGTTTAGGGATTATTCTGTATTAAAGGATTGATCTTTCTGCAAATTATGTTATTATGATAATGAAATGAATGTATTGAAAATAGTTCATCAAAGCTTCATTGTGCATACATGTACAGTACATGCGCATGTACTCATGAGTCTCATGTTACTTCATGTAGGCTTATAAATATCCTTTTCTTATTAATAAGTGGGACGTGCATGCAGCTCAGCTAAAGAAGTTGCGAGTGTACAGTATGCTGCCTTGTGATTGGTAGGCTGTGTATTAACAAAGGGAGAAACATGAACGATTCAGAACGAGCTGTTCAGAAAACAGGAAACTACCTTTTCCTCAGACTCCCGTAACGAGGGGAACCCGGCTAGTTTTCTTCTTCAAATATGTGCTGAAAGAGAGAGAACAAGGGGTCCTAGCTGACTCATTAAACAAACCAGACACAGGATATTCAAAGGGGGTCTTGAGTGTGACAGACTCAGAGTGTACATTTACATTAACGGTACATTGTAAAAATTAATGTGCACTCTATGAAACATGGTATTATTGTTAAGTTATTTGGCAAAGACAAATATCAAGAAAGCAGTAAAGTTTCAAGTAAGTCACATGGATGGCTGAAAAAAGAGAAACATTAACTATTATGACTATTCAACCCAAAGATCTTCTCTTTTTCCATTTCATTTTACGTTACTGTACATAGATTTCATGTCTTGAATCTACACTGTACTCGCATAATAGCAAAATACATCAAATAATGATTGGACAACAAAAATGATGTTGTATTTTGTATATACCTGTACATAATTAGGTATGTCTCCAGATTTGAACATATATGAAATAGAAGGGAGAAGGAAAAAAAGGCCTCGATCTGCTTCAAATAATGCTATGATGTTGAAGTATAGATTGATAGATAGAAGGATGGAAAGTCCCCCCCCCCCCTCCCAAAATAAAAGGGTGGAAAGAAAAGAAGAAAAAGAGAAGCAAAGAAAAAGAAAGAAAGAGAAGGATTTGATGTGAAAGTATGTCACTGTAGTTTTTAAAATTGATTACGTTTCTTCTAATCCAATTCCTATGCAGGTCAATCACTACTTCAAATTGCAGAGACTTACAGGCAGATAGAAACCGAGAGAGAAATCACGGTAAGTACAAAGTATGGGCAGGATCGATGTTTACATCTTCTTATCAACCGTAGAAGAATCATGTTGCAAAGAACCTTTGTGTGTACATGTACTTAATGTAGATCTCAAAGTTGTGCTTTATCACTGTTGAATCATAAAAGGTGTTGGATTACAATACAATGTACATGTTACTGCTTTGCTTTTATCTTATTAAGATTAAATTGCGAATGATATGGTTTTCTGTGTCATATTGTTTTGTCCTGGACTGACTTCCTAAGTTCCTAACCCATTGACAATTGGACTCTCACACTCCCATAGGCTTACATGTAATACAGGTTCAACCCAGTTCCAGTAAGGAATGGGTAAGAATGTAGAACATGGTGGCTCAATTTGGCTTCCTGCATGTATGTTTCTCCGAAAGGTTTTCTGAGCTAATCATATTGAAATATTCATGCTAAAAGTAAGCAATATATTTGAAGTGTAAACAGTACATGTTTATGTAGGTTCCTGGTAATAGAGGTATATTGATGATGATATATTGATGATCACTTTGAACATTTATAGAAGAAAATATCACCATAATAAAACAATACAAAAAGTCAGAATTAGTCAAAATTAGGGATAAGATCAGTTGGAATATGAATCATTATTCTGGAGTTTGATGTCCAAGTTTTAAGTGATTTGTTAACTCTTTGTTTGCTTTGTTCGCCGATTTGCACGGACGTAGGCGTGCCAACTTCGCATTTTTGCACAGATGTATACGAGTCAATTAGACATTCATAATACCGCTCGCAGTGTGTAGCCACGCGTTGCGTTTACTATTGTTTACATTGTATACATCGCACACTTTCCGGTAAACTGTTTTTCTTCATAGTGTTACATTCGAAATTACCGTGTATTTAGCGGTTTTCTTTGGATTTTTTTTACTGATGTTACGATGGCACCTGCTGGAAAACGTCAACGTGTGTTTAGTGTAGAGGAGGCTCGAGATCTTGTTACTATGGAAGCATGGAGCATGGACTCTGATTCCGACGAATCGAGCAGTGACGAAGACTCTAGTGATAAAAGTGTTCCCTGAGAGTAGACTGATAGAATAAGAATGAATAAAAATTAATGAAAGAGCTAGAGATGACAGCAAGAAAGAGAGTAGACTGATAGAATAAGAATGAATAAAAAAAATGAAAGAAGGAGATAGAGATGACAGCAAGAAAGAGAGTAGACAGTGATAGAATAAGAATGAATAAAAATAATGAAAGAAAGAGATAGAGATGACAGCAAGAAAGAGAGTAGACTGATAGAATAAGAATGAATAAAAATTAATGAAAGAGCTAGAGATGACAGCAAGAAAGAGAGTAGACAGTGATAGAATAAGAATGAATAAAACTAATGAAAGAAAGATGTATCCTGTCTTGCCGTCATCTTTATATCTTTCTTTTATTATCTTTATTCATTCTTATGCTATCAGTGTTTACTCTCTTTCTTTCCGTCATCTCTATCTTATTATTATTATCATTTTCCTATCTATATGTACCCTATGTCTTGCCGTCATCTGTATATCTTTTTCTTATTATCTTTATTCATTATTATGCTATGAGTGTAATACTCTCTTTCTTGCCGTCATCTCTATCTCATTATTATTATCATTTTCCTATCTATATGTACCCTATGTCTTGCCGTCATCTCTATATCTTTCTCTTATTATCTTTATTCATTCTTATGCTATCAGTGTTTACTCTCTTTCTTTCCGTCATCTCTATCTTATTATTATTATCATTTTCCTATCTATAATTATGTACCCTATGTCTTGCCGTCATCTCTATATCTTTCTCTTATTATCTTTATTCATTCTTATGCTATCAGTGTTTACTCTCTTTCTTGCCGTCATCTCTATCTTATTATTATTATCATTTTCCTATCTATATGTACCCTATGTCTTGCCGTCATCTGTATATCTTTCTCTTATTATCTTTATTCATTCTTATGCTATCAGTGTTTACTCTCTTTCTTGCCGTCATCTCTATCTTATTATTATTATTATTTTCCTATCAATATGTATCCTATGTCTTGCCGTCATCTCTATATATTTCTCTTATTATCTTTATTCATTCTTGTGCTATCAGTGTTTACTCTCTTTCTTTCCGTCATCTCTATCTTTTTATTATTATCATTTTCCTATCTATATGTACCCTATGTCTTGCCGTCATCTCTATATCTTTCTCTTATTATCTTTATTCATTCTTATGCTATCAGTGTTTACTCTCTTTCTTTCCGTCATCTCTATCTTATTATTATTATCATTTTCCTATCTATATGTACCCTATGTCTTGCCGTCATCTCTATATCTTTCTCTTATTATCTTTATTCATTCTTATGCTATCAGTGTTTACTCTCTTTCTTTCCGTCATCTCTATCTCATTATTATTGTTATTTTCGTATCAATATGTATCCTGTCTTGCCGTCATCTTTATCTCTTTCTCTTATAATCTTTATTCACAGTAAAGTCCTTTCATTTCATATCACTATTTCTCTCTCATAATGTCTCTCACGTCCGTTCTCCATATTTTATTCATTGCATACTCCACTCGTCAATCATTTCTGATAATAAGCTCTCTCACAATAAAGTAAATGGAAAACAATGCAATATAGTTTATATTTTAAGATTGATTCATTCTTTCTTTGTATATCTATGGCTGTGATAAATGTACTTGAAATCAATTTTATTGAGGGGTAAAGAAGGTGAGAGAACAGATGCGGTGAACATTCATAATGAGACATTTCAATAAGATGCTGATTATGTCATGTATATCACATATAATATATTATGCCTATACCATTTTTACATGCTCATACCAGTGGGCAAAATCAATAACATTCTCTTATTTCTTATTGACTTATCATGGCACAACAAAGAAAAACATCCCCACGACGTCCCTTTTCATGCCCCGCTAAACCGGACATTGACAATAACCTGGGGTAATAGGGATTTCAATGGGCAGATTAGCCCATTGTCAAGGGTGGCTGAGCGGGGTACTTTCAAGTCTCTCCCTATTGAACTTCTTTTCTTCAACAACCTAAATACTAACCTTCTGAATTGTTAGAATACTTGAGCAAGGTATGTAAAGAAAGGTAAGAAGTCCACCTTTCTAATAGATTCGATTTGAAGATGTCTTATCATTGCTAAATAAGAAATTCTAGAGGGATAAAAAACTGCCGTAAATAAGAAAAATTAAACATTATATAATTATGATTATTATAAAAATGATAATTCAAAATATAACAAATGACGGTTCATCGAAAAGCACGTTTTCCGGTCTACAACTTTGCTGCACAATATTTTTCATCATGATCATCCAGTGAAGAGTTATAGCCTCTTGATTCAGCAGAGTCAATAAAGATTCCCTCGAAATGTGTGACCCTAAAAGAATGTGGCACAGGGGTTTTTTTTAAGTGGCGCATAAAGAGTTAAAGAGTAAAAGCAAATTTGATTCTATAAGAATTAGCGGAAGTGCATGAGCAACGTACTACAAAAAAATGACTAGAAATAAGTTTTAAAAGGAAGGAAAAATACATGCATAGTAGGTTACAATTATATGTACATTTGACCATTTTCCCATATTTTCAACATGAATGAATTTATTTTCTTCTGTTTATTAATCAGGTGCATGCATTGAGGAAAGAGCTTTTGCATCCATTAGAAGGCAAACTAGAGCAGGAATGGAAGACTGTGCTACAGGTTCAGAAATCATACCTATCAGAAAACAAGGCAAAATCAGAGGTGAGTACAGTTGAATAAACTTAGAAATAGGTTTAATTTTGTGAATATGAAGCAAAACAAAACAAACTATAGTATTTGTACACATTTAAGTACTCTATTCATTCACTTAAAATTCATGTGTTTTAGCTGTTTTCATATGGATTTTGACAAATTTCAAATGGCATTTTGTTTCCTTCTTTAATTCCTATTTAAGTTTTTGTGGCTTGCTTTTACTTTGTACGGTGTATATTCCAGGCCTGATAATTACCTGATTTAAATCTGTTTCCCAATTTTTTTTTTCCCCTGTTTTTTTTTCCCCAAAATTTTCCCTTATTTTCCTGATTTTCCCCCCAATTTTCTTACTTGTACAAGATTCCTTATGTGATACCTATAATCTATAATAATGTACTTTGGATTAGTGACCCCTTTGTTTACTTTGTCGGCTGTGGAAAAATGTCGCTCAGAGGTGAAAAGCTTTCATATGCATAGTTACATACTTGTGCTAGACTCTTTATTAGTTATCTTTCCCGTAATAATGTACGGTACTTTGAATTAGTGACCCCTTTGTTTACTTTGTCTGCTGTGGAAAAATGTCGCTCAGAGGTGAAGAAATTGAGCTGTCAAATGCATAGTTACATGTACATACTTGTGCTAGATTATTCATTTGATATCTTTCCTGTGTTAATGTACTTTGCATGTTTGTTTGTTTTGTAGGCTGTGGATAAGTGTCGCTCCGAGGTGAAGAAACTTCAAAAGAAAACCCAGAAGAATCACAGTGAAAAGTACATAGAGAAAGAACAGAGGACAGCGGAAGAGCTTCAACTTCTCACCAAACAACTACATAACTTCAGATCCAATGGGCTGAGAGAGGTAAGAACTGTTATGTGGTGATATTTAATAATAATAATAATAATAATGATAATAATAATAATAATAATAGGCATTTATATAGTGAGGCGCACATATCAATTATTACCTTGGCTTTAGCCTAGCTGCCATTACAGCGCTCTAGCATTTCTAGGAATTAATTCCTGCCAGGTACCCATTTACCTCACCTGGGTCGAGTGTGGCAAATGTATATTAATGCCTTGCCAAAGGACATTATTGCCTTGTCGGGGATCAAACCACAACATTCAAATTTCAAGTCAAGTGCTTAAACCACTCGACTACGACACTTCTGATCCCTGCCTTGATTTAAAAAAAGAAAGAAAAGGATTTTGTATGAAATAAACATAAAATTTATAGCTAGGACAGTGTGTGTGGATGTAGAAGAATGCTATAGGAGGAATATACTTGAGTAAAATATCTGAGAGAACTTGGCATGGTGGTAACACTTAGGTTTTCTTTCCTAAGATCCTCTCAGGACAAGCTTTATATTTAGGGCTAAATTCATCACATATATTGTTCTTCATATTTGCAACAATAATATTTTCCTTCTATTTTTAAATTGTCAAAATAAAATGTGATGTCTCTGAAAACAAGAATGTTGTTGAAAGATTTTTTTTTTAAATGACCAATTTAGATTGAAAAATACTGATTTTGAATCTCTCAATGTGTTGCCAATTTGAGGATTTTAAAACTGATTTTCCTTGTTAAAATTTCTGGCATCAAATGCAATATACAGCCTTTTCACACACAGCTAGAATTCTATAAACATGATAGTTTAAAGGGCTTTAAACTAAAAGCTGTACATACGTCATCATTCACACACAGAAAGGTTGGTGCGATCGTTAATCGTTTCGTGATTAACTACTGCTCTTAAAATGCGCAGTAGTGCTATTGCGCATTGAAGGTCAGGTCATATCAAACAAAGCACACGCTCCATCCAGTTTAAACACGTTTAAACCGTTCACACACATAATGTCAAGCTCTCTAGATATGAACTTCGTATCTGCAGCCAGCTTTGAGGGGCGTATGAATTGCGACTTTGCGACACAGGGAAAATTTTCTTTAAAGGTGTTTAAAACTGTTGAGTTAAACATGTTTATACTAATCATCTCTAGATACGATGAATTTTAGCTGTTTGTGAAAAGGCTGTTAGTCATGAAACAAAAATGGATGCAGTGTGTTTAGAAATCTTTGCCCTTTCTACTCTGATTAAACGATTGTTGAGCCAAACCACGAAGTATGGAATAATTGTCAAGGAATGGGTTCTGTTCAGTAGTGAGGAAAATATGTCTAGACTCCTCTGTAATGTAAAAAAGAAATAGAACATTAATGTTGTCATTCATCTTGCATTTATGATATGTGTACAACTGGACAATGTTTTTTATTTTAAGTATACAGTTCACTTTACTACTTTAAATAGTACTTCTTCATATTATTAATATCTATTATTCACTTTTGTCAAACTCTTTATCATCTTCTCCTCGCAATTCTTGATAATTGTAATAAAGATATTGAAGCTCTATCTTTATATTATATTGCATTTCACACACAGTGATTGAAATATGATTCCAAAGTGCGTTAGAAATTTAAGAATCGCTTTCAGTCGAAGCAATTTCGTTCATTCTATTAATACATCACATCATATAGTTTGATTTTAAGTAGGTTACTCGTATTTAAGCCTTCCTTTTTCTGCTGGTTGCTTATTCCTGCTGATTTATGGCTGAAGTCCCTGCGGCATTTACTTAGCAAATATCATTGGACGGGGGCAGGAGGGGGATGTTATATTAAGGCTATCCTGCTTTGGAGGTTCATGAACTCTTAATTGGCAGTTAATCTAGCTTCTGCAGTAGCATGAGACAGGATTAGAGGGATTACTCTCAATTAACAGGTAGCCATGATATGTAACAAAGTCCATTCAATCAGTGCACCCTTACATATATACAATGTACATGCACCCTTACGAATATACATGTAAACTTGTGAGTCTCATATGTACTGTACCTGTGAATACTTTACATGGACATGTACACCGACTAAAATATTGGAAAAAAGAACATGAGGATGAGCCTACTTTATATATCTAACCAACTTCGGGGGAAATCATATATAACATACATGTATATGCTCAAATTTGATGGTTATTGCTCAGTTTGTAGATGGTCATGTTTGGGCAAAACATTACCCAAGTTGGCTGTAATATTGCCCAAAGTTGTCTAGTACAAAGTTGCCCTAGTTTGCATCCTACAGGGTAACCATTTAACACCTGGGTGGAGAGAAGCAATGTAGACAAAAATGCCTGCTCAAGTACATAGATATGTAAGTGCCATGCCGGGACTTGAACCCACAACCTTCGCATTTGCAGTCCAGTGATTAAACCACTCAACTGCGATAGTTCCATGGAGTAAACAAAGATCCCACCACCATATCATACTACTGGATGTGTATCACTTTTTAGAAAATGATAATCATGTTTTTGAATCCTGCATGTATTGGCAAATGAACTTTTGGTACAGCGTCTTTTTGTTAATAAATCACTTTTAATCAGCTAGAATACCTGGGATCTGATTCATAAAACTGGTTACCATTGATAACAAAGTTACATAAACTACTGGATATTTAATTGGCAGTGAGCAAATTTGATATATAGAAAACAAGACATTATTTATTTTAAATGAGATTATAAGCCCTGGATGGGAAGGCAATGAGAGTATATCCTGGCTCATTTATTATAAACTGTTCTAAAGATACAAAGAAAATAAGTTTCTGTGTGTGGGAGTGCACTTAAACCCAATATACAATGACAGATATGTGGTTTTGTGAATAATCTCAGCACATGAATTTCCGATAGTGACGTGCATTACTGGTAATGGCCTATTCAGACTTCAGAAAATTTATACAAAACTCATCAAAAACGTCTCATAAAGAATCAACATTTAGCATAAGTAGCGTACAGACTGGCGTACCATCAATATCGTTTAAGGAAACGTCATATAAAGAATCAACATTTAGCAAAAGTAGCGAACAGACTAGAAAAATTATTGTTTAAAGAAACATCGTATTAAGAAACTAACATATTGAAAAGGTCAATTGATGTGATAAGCCCTGCCCAGTTGAACACAATTTTTGTTTGATGCTATGTTCATGTGTTTTGCTTTACGACATTTTGTAACACCACATTTCATTACCGGTAAATACAATATTCACACCAGAAAGCAGGTAGTTACATGTTACTCAATTAGGGAACAAATTTAAATTTTTATTTTTCGGGGGCTACTTTTCAAGCTTGCCTGCATAAACATAACACTCTAAATTTTGTTTTGCATTGAACTCTATGCAAATTTACGGGGGCTCTTTTCTGATTTTCGGGGGCTCTTTTGGGCATTTCGGGGGCAAATTCGCCCTGAGCCCCCGTGTATTTTTTTCACTGTAATAAATTAAACTCATATATACATTGTAACTATACGATTCTTGTATTGCTATACAATGAGTTTTTGTAGTCTGAATGAAGGGTGAATACTCCCTCTGTATTGTCAACACAGACCTTTGTAGCAGGAAGTCCACTATCTCTGCTCTGCCCACCAGTGATAATCATAGACTTCCTTTAATACAGTTCTAATTTCAGGGTGCCCTTTCAATGGAATTTCCAGTGTTCTTTCTAAAAAGGAGAATGCAAATGGTAGTTTGTCTACTGTTTATCAAAGTAGCTGTAGAAAGCTTGTTTGGGTTGCTTTAATTATAAATTTGTTTGGAAAGTGTTGTTTAGAAAGTGTTTGTTTAGAAAATTTGGTTGGAAAGTTTGGTTTTAAACAGTGTATTTAGGTCAGAATATAGGGATTGTTCATGGCATTCATATAAAGCCCTATGTAGTGCAGGTTGGGGGCGGGGGGTAGACATTAAACAAGAGGGAAAGAAAAGTTTGGAATGAAAAAGGTCTTATAAAAAAAAAGTCATAATTTGATAGTTGATACTCAAATACAACTACCAAGACTGTGCGAAAGTACAATCCCAGATACTTCTTTATTGCATGTATATATTGCAGTTGTTTAAGAAGGTGTACTTGGCTAGTATGTTCAATTCAATTCAATTTAATTCAGTGTGGTTTATTAAGAATACAAAGTATAGTAGCCCAGGGACTAATTGTACAATGTTTACAATGTAAAATGTGAATTGATATGATTGGAATTCGCCATGCCAAAGTCAATGATGGTCCCTCCAGATAGCAATTGATGAGAATTTCTAACATGCTTCCATGGGATCACATTGTTTGTGTGTGTTGTAACTTTGCCATCAATGGTACATTTGTAACTACCATGGAAACCTTGATTTTGATTTTGATTACCATGGTAGTTGCCATTGATGGCAAAGTTACCATCAATAGTAAGTTTTATGCAACAGGCCCAGTTGTTTTGCTCTCACAGACAATTTACCATTTAACCTTTAGACAATCCAAATAAAAGTTTGGAACCAATATAATTTGAATTGTTGTTTCCAAGTTTATTCATCCCTCTAGCAAATGATGAGAATTTCTAACGGGCTTACATAGGATATCCATATTTAGCCTCCCCATTGTTCTGCTTTATATGATTTACCATCCATTTGACCTAATAGACAATACAAATACAAAGTTTGGAATTTGAACGATATAGTTTTTGAACCCAATATGGCAATAAATGAGAGTTGATTTGTGTTTTGGTAAATTGCTTTTGCTGAATAGAAATAGATAACATTGGGCTTACCTGGCATAGCAACATTTAGTGCTCTGACTATTGAAGAACTGATAAAAAATAGTTATCTACTGGGTGTATATGTATTTCTTGGAAAATGACACTTTGGGAAATATATACAAATGTACATGTAAGTACAGTAAAGGTAAAGGGAAGATTTGAGTTTAATGGTATAAAGATGAAAAGAATTTGAACTTTTTCATCCTTTTTATTTCAATTTTGAATGTCCTCTGAAAAAGGATTGCTCTTCAAATGCCCTCATACTATTTCAAATTAAAAAATGACAAGAAATTGCTGAAAAGTTTGGACCAACCTATCATTCGGGGTATGTGTCGTCCCATTGCCCATTACTGTGTGCATGTAATCTTCAGCTAGATTGAGAACATTACATGTAGGTTGGTTTTGATCATTCCAAAACCTCACAGTACATAAGGTATGAATTCTTGTGGGCCACATTATATTTAATTATTGATACTTATGGAAACTTCTGAATGCAGGCTTAAAGATAAGCTTTAGTACTGGTAATGCGATTGCATTGTGAAAGAAAAGGTGTGAAAGGATCAGAAACAGTTGATCATGTAGCATGTAAGTATTGGTGTGCACTGCAAGGTTCTGGAGTCATCAAAATCATAATAAATTTGACCGAGTCTTGGTAAAGTCACTCACATAGAAAGCTATATACAATGTATGGGACAACACACATGGTGTCGGGGATGGTACTACCTTGGTTTCCTTGTCTTTCTATGCTCATTACTCAGCCAGTATACATTTTCTTCCAAAATTGTTTGGCACATGTCATTTATTTGTAATCTTGAACATTCAGTGTAAGTTTCGTTTGATTCTGTGAGAATTCATTTTCTTTTTTTACCAGTACTGGAGTTTATCTTTAAGCCTTTTTATTCAGTTCTGAATCATAATCACCCCTTCCCAAATGGGTTCAGACAATGTCTTTCACAATGTAATCACATGACCAGCACTTAACCTTATCTTTAAGAGAGGCTCTCAGGTCAACATCCGATTTGTCCCAGTTGCATTTGAATAGTTCCCTACTTACAAATGTATGTGCATGGGAAAATGCTGTCCTTCGGCTTCAGATAAAGTACAATTGGCGTTGATCGATCTACATGTAATTGAGACTGACTCATTGCTTTATAACTTCAGAAGGACTGATAAATCTCAACAATAGAACGATTAAATCAATAAATAAGTTTGCACACTCCTTAGTTCAATGACAGGCTGAAGATAAGAAGCAAGTACTTATGATCATAAAATGTCATTAAGGTATATAGTTCTTTGCACTTTAATCTTGCCAAGCAATGCTTTTGAAGGGGAAGTCCATTTGGTCACTTAGTTGGTGTAAAGAAAAGCATTACAAAATGAGAGAAAAAGATTTATTGAAAATTTGTGGAAATTCATAAAAGCTAAGAAAATTATGAGAGTTTTAAAGTTGGGGACTTTCAGAACACAATATTGTAACTTTGTGCTTTTTGTTGTGAGCGCCTCAATCATCTCAACTTTGTTATGTCTCTCTCTCTCTCTCTCTCTGGTTCTGCCAAGCGCAGGTCTTCACACTAGAGCCATCAATTCTTTCTTCATCACTCTTTATCTTTAGCCTTCTTCTTAAATGTCAAATGATCTTTCACCTAAGGAAATCATATATTCTATTTTATCATAAAGGAAATATGTAATCACACCTGTGTCTGACATGTAGAATTATTATCGGATGCATATTTTGGCACACCCTTTCGCTGTTCCCACATCAATAACTAAAAAGTGAGAGTTTACAGAATTTGAGAATCCAACACAAATGAAAGGGATGCTCACTAGGCAAATCACAGAGATTTCAATTTGTATTTGGTTGAAAGTGAATCTTAAGATTCTCAACTTATGAATCTAGTGTTAGACCTCCCTCAAATTGTTTGTAGTCTGCATCATTTTCTAATAATTACTGCTTTTATTTAAACCAACTTACATGTAAAATACTCTATTGTAACCCACGACACTCCATTATTGAAGTACTTTTCAAACTCTGATTTAAATGTGATTATCCAGTACCCTACTTAGAACCATTTTGGTTAAGGTTGTAGTTTAGAATTCAATGACCATGGCCTCATTGTGGTTGGACCATGTGCCTGAGAACCTTGGAAAATTGAGGTTTGATATAGGAAGTGTTCAAAAAGTAAAAAAGGAAGGATATTGTGGGTATTTCTATTAATCTATTATGGAGAAGAAAATACTTGGCAATATAGTTGATTTACCATGAGTTGTAGTGCATTCTGAGTTATTACATTTATGCATTTTATGGGGCTGGGATTAGGCTTATGGTTCTTCATTTATTTGCTCTTGAGTTCATGACCAAACTTGAAATGTAATACTTTAACGAAAGCTCACTACATTTAAATAGGTTCAAGTAGAAGGTAACATAATATTTGACTTTATTGTTGCTGGTATCACATGGTAATTGAATTGATTTTCATTTCATAGTAGCAGGGTGATTACGAAACTCAAAATAAACGGCAAGGACAAAAAAAAAGGGGGGGGAACGGAAGAAATCAATGGTGAATAGAAACACAGTATTTTGTTGGTACAATTTCTAGATTGAATTTCATTAATTAACCGTACCATGGTTTAGAATAATGCATTCTCCATGATGTGTGTTTAGCATGCATGTGTTTACCATGTACATGAACACATCATCTGTACAGAGCAAGAAAGGTGTTAACTCTGTGTTAAAGTATAAGACTTAACGCCTTTTTGGTCCCAAAGTCCAAATAGACAACATATGTTTCATAGCTTATCAAGGGCATCCGACAGTGTTCAAGATGAAACATGAATTTTGCATGGGATGTTATTGTAATTATATGAATTCCATTTATTAAAGAGGGAGACTTCATTAAGAAATCTCACTCTCTTTTCTCCTTTCTTTTTTTTTAACCGTCTCTTCAACGCGCTACCAAAATCCTAGTGCTACACCGAACATGGAGTACCGGTATATTTGATGTATTTCTAGAAAAATTGCTCTTGTACTTTGCCATTTCTTCTTTTTATTACTTTTTGTTCATGGACCTAAATCTCCTGGTACCCTTGTCTTTATGAAGTAATTCTCAATTGTTGTCATCTCTTCTCACTTCAAACGTAAGGACAAATTTTCCTAAAAGCAGGGCTCAAACTTGCAGGCAACTGGGACACATGGGCGTCAAGAATCTAGGATCTAGAATTTTGGACCTCCAAAATGTCAAGTTTATTTGTACATAGGGCTCCTGCATAAAGACTCTAAAAAGTAAAATCCAGACTCCCTTCCCAAAATATTAGTGTTGGGCCCTGCTGAAATTTTTGTTTCAAGAAAAATAAAAGTTTGTTTAGGAATAGGGGAAGTATTGTTTGAAGTATTCAATAAGAACAAGTTTGATTCTATTTTTGATGAGATGAACAATCATACATTTGCATGTTACTATATAGCAATAGTTTTCAGATTCAAGGAAAGCAGTCTTTTAGGCACCCTCAAATAAAAGTGTGCTTCCCATAAACTCTTTGGATTGATATTTCAGCATGTATTTTCAAAAGCCCAATAGTACTTTGACGTGTTCGGTTGGTTTTTAAAGAAAATGATAATGATGTCTGAGAATCGATTTTTATGGGCTTCCTTACATATGTTCCAGCACATTTTTTATTTACGTTATTGAAGTTACCCTGTTTAGTGTCTGCTTGGAAGCTATATTCCGAACACGTCTTTTGGCGTGCCACTACAATATGCTAAACTACATTATTTGATTGTATGTTCAGTTCTAATCATGTTTTATGTGGCTCTTGTTAAAGTTATTTAACCATCTTATTTCTTCTTGTTTCTTCATCTCTCTCTTTACAGGCATGGACCGAAGAGAGGAGACGTTATTGTTACCTTGTCGATAGGTATTGCTCTCTCATCAAAAACAATGCTGCTTTCTTTAGCAAGGTGGGGTGGCGGTCTACTAAAAATTCTAAAATCATCAATTAAATGCTGTTCTTGATATTATTGCACATTTTCACATATTGCTTCTTGTAACATGGCCCTGTTTCATAAAAAATGTTATCAATAACAAGTTACAATAATTGTTCGTACCTTATATCGTAAGCTAAAAATATCTTCCTGAATTTTGCTGTGGTTGAAGTCTTATGCACAACACTGAAATACCATTCATATCTAAAAGCTATCATAACCCCACAACATGTGTTGAGAGCAAGAAAGACATTATCTTTGTGTTTAAAGGATATGATTTAATGCCCTTCTGGCTCTCCGCAGACAATATACTCCTATCTATTCTTGTCATTAAAATGCTAAGAGCACCTTCCGCTATAATCTACTCTGCATACAGGTACTTGCCATCTTAATGTATTTGATCAGTAAATAACAGCATAGTGGGATTTAGATTAAAGCTTTTTCTCTGTTTACTTCCCAACTATCCTACAGGTTTCCTTAACATTTAATAAATTTCTATTCATGTCTGTAGAATACATTTTTAGACTGGCTTTCCCTACATTCAGAATCATTACCTACTTGAAGTCCGTTTGTACTTGATATTAATTTCAAAACTACATGCTATTAGTTCATCCTTTCATGACAAGTTTTGAGAGTGTTGTCATCCTTTTCTTTTTAAATGACAGGTTTTGATAAGTTTGCCAAGCACTGCACAGAAATATTCCTTGTTTTCTTTGGCATTTCTTTTTGTAGATTATGTACAGCCATTGTTTCTCATCAAGGATCCAAATTAAAATCACAAGATAATTTGATAACATTATTGGTCCTCCTTGGAGTCTGGACAGATTCCAGTTTACAAAGTTGGCAAAATGGAATGTTTTGACTGCAAATTTGGAGTACAAAGGCAATAAGAAATATGAGCAACATGGATTTCTAATCCTTCACAATTCACCAGGAAGTTAAAGAGGGCAAAAGTCACTCTCTTGGTAATTGAATCTGCGGAGATGATGGAAGTTTCAAAACATTCTTCCCCTGCAAAGGCTCTGACATACAAATGCAAAGCAAAATAAGGTTCTGATTTCAATATCAGATTTGATATTTATGCCTTGTATTCATAAACAAACACATGGGAGAGGAAACCATTGTATCTACAAATTATGTTAAAAGATGTAGTGTGTATTTCTGTATGTACAGTACATGAACTGTAGGGTATTGTTTAAGATTTGTTTTGCTATCTACTATTTAGAATCCACTTCTGTAGTAGCAGTCTGTAGCTTTCACTTTGCACTATTGAAATTCATGTTTGCAGTGTTCACATTTAATAGCTTATAATAACATTTGGCAGGTTTAGATATCCTAGACCAAAATGTATACCTAGTCTAACATAACATGTACTTTCCCTAACCTTATATAACTCTACCACTAACCGCAAACTAACCTTATATGAACCTATAGCTTTCACTCTATATCTTTGAAAAAGAAAAAAGTCAGTGAGAGCAAAAGATACTGGAGCTAATATCAAATTACCACAAATCATGCAACCGCAATGCATTGAATACTAATAGCCTGACAAAACTTTAGCTGAGAGCCAAAATCGAAATTGTATATAATGAAAATACCACAAAAATATAAAAATCCTTTTTTATAGTCAGAAATAAGTTCTACGTTGTTGGACAGTTCCCAAACTGTGTTTCCATGTTACTTAAGTCTGTCAGTACACAGTATCTGAGGAAAATGTCTGACCCAACAAACTGTTGCAGGTGAACAAATGTTGGATGTGTCATGGAACTTTACATGTATTTCTAACTATTCAAATCATCATGATTAAACTGTTTAACCACATTTAAAGGGCTTTCACAGAACTTACAATTTCATTTTTCATCCAAAATGTTTTTCCAGTGGGTGGACACTCCAGTAAGGTGTGTAAATTAGTTACCCATTGCTTCAATTTGATCGGCATAAACCTTAATCACTGGCTTTACCATTTAGCAACTCACTTTGAAAATTTAAATCAAACCATTGATTCCTTCTCATGTGAACACCCCCTAGGTGTTTTCACACTCTAAACTTGGTTGAAGTGAGTTGTTCTCATTTGCACCATCCTTCGAGTTTCAGTTCCCTAGCTGACACACATAAACAGGTGACAGTTGGATATCATTTATTTACTCAGGTGAAGTAGGTTGCTAGGTGTACCTTGTAGAATGTTTTGTCTAGTGTAATGATTGATGAGATAACGTGGTCTACACAGTTAGGACCGATATCTGTAAACTGATGTTCAAATGAGGAAGCTTGGCACGTGAAAATACTGTCGGGTGAAAACCCTAAGAAATGCATTTAAAGCAGGTAGTTAACCCTAAAATTGATAATTATAGATTGTTTACTAGATTAATTATTTTATCTAGAAAACAACTGCAGAAATATATGCACTAAAGTTTTGATTTCAATATCAGCTTTTGCATGTAACTAAGTGGCGAATCAAGAACTGATAACTAAACTTGTCATACATGTAAGGCGAGGCGTCAAAAATATCGATACCAGCAGGCTGCCGCCTCACGTATTGGCGCATCGAGGCTGCAATTACGGCCGAAGCCTGGCTGGGGCAATTATTTTTCACTGATAATGCCAGCCGGCTTGCGCCAGGCTGGGATCTGAGGCTTTGTTTCCATTCGAAAGGCGGCAGCCGGCGCATGCTTTTGAATGCCATTTCCTACCGCCTGGCGGTAGCCGGCTGAGCTAATTTAAAAAATACAGCCAGGACGCACAAGTGCAGTTAGCTGCCGCTGGCTGGTATATTTATTTTTGACGCCTCGCCTAAGTTCCTTGTGTGAGATTAGTTGTTTCAATAACTCCAGAGAGAAGCTTTCAGAGGCTCAGGATATTAAATCATTGTTCAATTTCTGTAAATTAATCATGATCAATGTTCTTTTCTCTTTGCCCTTTCTCTTTCTATCTGTCTGGCTATTTGTACCCCCCCCCCCCCCAACCATCTCTCTCTTTCTCTCTCTCTCTCACCTTAATTTTCCTTTCTTCTGCTATTCTCGTATGTCTGCCTGTTCATTTATGTCACCCCCTCCCCCTCACCCCTTCCCCCTCCCCCGCACTCTCTCTCTTACTCTCTTACTCTCTCTTACCCTCTCTTAACTTTCTCTGTCTTGTTCTGTCTCTCGTTATGTCTTTCTTTCTGTTTTTCTGTCTGTCTGTCTGTCCTGCTTTTTTATCTCTCTATGTCCACCTTTCTTCTCTCTGTCTCTCTAACCCTTTCTCTCTTTCTCTTCCCCTCTCTTTCTCTACCTTTCTATCTCTGCCTGTCTGTGTCTGTCTTCAGGCTCAGAGTGTTCTTCATCATCGCCTTCCCAAGTGGAATGAGTCATGTGACAAACCAGACAAGCTGCCTGAAGAATGTGAAGACATCCTCAGCTTCGTGAGTAACCTTACAAACCTCATTTTTACCTATAATGTACAGTAGATGTACATATACCCAGGGTGGTCCACAAGATGTTTAAACATGTAACAACAAAAGGTTTAGATTTTGTCTGTTGTACAGGTTTGAAACTCTGATACATGTTTGATTTTTTATTACACTGGTTTGAATAAAGCAGTACCGGATTGTACCGGTTTGAAAATCTGCTACATGTTTGAATTTTTATATACTGGTTTGAAAATCTGATACAGGTTTGAATTAAGATTGTATGGGTTTGAAGATCTGTTACATGTTTGAAATGTTATTGTCGGGTTTGAAGATCTGTTACATGATTTAATTTTTATTGTACGGGTTTGAAAATCTGATACAGATTTCAACTAAGATTGTACAGGTTTGAAGATCTGTTACATTTTTGAATTTCTATTGTACAGGTTTGAAAATCTGCTACCGGTTTGAATTTTTATTATAATGGTTTGAACATCGGATACAGGTTTGAATTAAGATTGTACAGGTTTAAAAATCTGCTATAAGTTTGAATTAAGATTGTACAGGTTTAAAAATCTGCTACCGGTTTGAATTTTACTATACTGGTTTGAAAATCTGATACAGGTTTGAAAAAGTTAGAATTAAGAATGTACAGGTTTAAAAATATGTAACAGTTTTGAATCAAGATTGAACAGGTTTGAAAATTTGCTACTGGTTCAAATTAAGATTTTACAGGTTTGAATTAAGATTGTACAGGTTTGAAAATCTGTTACAGGATAAACAACCTAAATTATTTATGAAATATTATTCATGAAATGTGAACCTCAAAAATGTTTCAAAAGATGGCTCAGATTGCACCAGAGTGCATCTGAAAACCTTAGAGCCCTTCAGCAAGCACTCAAGCCACGCCGCAATGGACTTCCTGCTTTGCATGTCATCTCATACTCCTTCCACTTTCCAATTAACTTTACATGTTTGAATTTTATTTGTGGATCATCTTGATGGCCCTTTGAATATATCAAGTATAAAGTACCCTATACAGGTATCATCGCATTAATGAAATAAATGTTTAAGGAAGTTTTGATACTTCTCGTTCTCAGTCTCAGTTTTGTTTCTGATTCAATTGATTTAGGCGCTTCGCATGTTGATTAAAAAACATTGTACATGTACATGTACATTTAGTGAAGGATGGATAGAAGACTATGATATACATTAAGGCTTAAGCCAACAATTTTTTACGATTGTACTTTCAAGAATGAAATTTAGAGCTTTTCTTCTGTGATTCACTGTTGTATTCAGCTTTGGAAACCTTCTGTAAAAACAACCTCCACATATGTGGGTGTACATGAATCTGTTTCTGTTGAAAAACAATAACTAGCTATTTTGGGCCATAATGTTTAACTTGTAGTACAAGTTCTCACCTTTGGCATGGAAAATGTTAATACAGTATGAGTGAAATTGAAAGTCGTATAATCTTAAGTGATGAAAGCATTGCAAGAAATATACACAACATTATTTGAATAGCTTATGGGTTGTTTGAACTCAGACAATGAAAAGCAAAAGTAAAGTCCTTGAATTTTGTTTTGAGACAAAGTTTGCAAAAGCTCATAACAGTGATTAGTCTACAGTTGTAGCTGTGATGGGCATTTGGTATTTAATTGATGTTGAGTTTATTATGCTATTAGTGTGTGGATTTAATTAGTAGTAACTGTACATGTATTATGTAGTGTTATTATTTGATTGGTTTCTATGTGGACCGTACATGTTGCAAAATGTTTAGTTTGATGTGGAACAAGAACAAAGATTATTAAACACAGTACAATACTCTGATGTTCCTAGATTCTTTGAAACTGTCAAACTGTAGTATATAAATCATGTAAAATGCCCTTTCTGTATAGAGATGGCCGTGCACGTAGAGGTAAGAAGTCCAGAAGATATTAGAAAATAACTTTAAAGCCCCTCTATTAAAAGTGTTTGGAGACCCAAAGATTTGATGGCAAAATTTCACTTACACTGTATCAGAGTGAAAGAGGATGTCATTTAAGACCCATTTCTGCAAGGATTTTCAAAACAAATGTGTTTGAAGTCGATTTTGAAGAAAGAATACCAAACTTAGGTTTTCTGCATACAACAGAAAACCCAAATTGTGTATTCTTTTATCAATATTTGTCTTCAAACACATTTTTTTTTTTTTTTTAGGGGGGGGGGGGAATCTTTGCAAAAACGTGTCTTAAATGACATCCTCTTTAATCCTCTTTCACATTATGATACAATTTCAGTGAAATTTTGCCATAAAATATTTGGGGCTTCCAACACTTTAGAGGGGCTTTAACCTGAGTATCTACAGCATGATGATGATGAGTCTAGCTTCCTCATTGAGTTTCTCTTGGTCTGTCTTACAGGATTTCTCGGGTCCCCTTGAGACGCCCCTTCAGGTAGAGCTAAGGAACTCTAGAAGACTCTATGAACGCAACGTCCTGCTCACTCAGAATGAAGAGAGAATCAAGAAGTCACCTGTACATGAGGTATTCTATCAAATTGGCAACACCAATATTTTTCAGCTATTGACGTAAATCATTCTTTTAGCAATTTAAAGCAAAGTGAGTCATGAAATGTGCTTAATAATATGAGACAATACGGAAAGCACTTCAACAAGGAGATAAATGTCTTTGTTGGCAATACAATTTTAACTGCAGCATATATAAAAGACACAAAACAACATCAAACTGTTTGCATGTACTATAATTAGGACATTATCATATTAAACAAAAAAGTTCAAAGATATCCTGTCTGCACTTTAATTTTGACCATGATCGTTACTACGTCTTTACAGAAAATATACCAACCCCACAGCTTAATTGGTTAAAAAAGAATTAGTGTAAAGTTTTTCTCTTTTTTTTCAGTTCTCAATTTGTTCTTCAAAGCTGTGACGTCATATGCCTACATAACCTTGTATTTATTTCCTGTGAAGTTAATTTTTCATGTCCCTGTCCCTGTGGGCTAATTAAACCAATGTTTGTTTTATCTATGGCTACCATATACATGTACCAAGAATAGAATTCAGAGACTTTAGCCTTGACTAGATCACATATAAACAAGTGTGTTGTCAAGGGATACTAGTTCTCCTTCAAAACTCACAGTAACATACATTAAAGGGGCCATTCTGTGCAATGCTCTCTCTCTCTGTTCAACATATGTATGTAATCCTAAAATGAAACAATCTCTTGATTTGAACGTTGAAGAATCGTTGAAAGAACCAATAGTCAGTGGTCATATTGAGAATGCATGTTGAATAATGAGCTCAAAAGGAGACAACATATTAGATTCCAACAGTCATATGGAACTTCCTCGCAAGCATTGTAGTTACAAATGGTATTCTTATCATTTTTAACTAAGACATTGATCTTTTTCCGCCAGCGCTTTCAAATTCAAACAAATGAACAACTTATTTTTACATGTACTTTCATAGCCATGTTAGTAAGTCATTGAATACTACCTTTGATAACTAAGCCCAAACCGGTTAGTTTCACAACCATTGCAAACACATGTTACGGGCATGATTTAGCTACTAGTTCTTCTTCAACCATTCTCTGATTGTGTCATTCTCCTTGGGAATTTGAAAGAAACCATTCTTTATGAAGGACAGCTAGTACATGGCTACACTCAAGAAATGCCCATTAGACCCAAAATGACATTTACGCTAACTGACAGTGATTATGTGGTTTGCGAAGCGCTGAGTCACTAATGAAAGGCAAGTTAAGGCAAGGTCCTGTACTCCGACAACCGACTCGTCAACCCTGTTTACTTGTGATGCTGATTGCTCTTAAAGATGAAGTTGATTTCTGGTCATGTGATTGCATTGTGAAAGAAACGGTGTGGAATCGACCAGAAAAGGTTGATCATCTAGCATATAAGAATTTGTGTGTACCGGTATTGCAAAGTTCTGGAATCATCAAAATGATAAGAAATTTGGCCAAGTCTTGGTAAATTTACAAACACTGTACACAGAAAGATGTATATGGGACTACACGAACACGTGGCGTATAAATCCTACCCTGGATTTTTACGATGTTACATGACATATTTAGAATATGAAGGCATTTGAAAAGCCATGCTTTTCAGGGAACATGTCTTATCTGATGTTCTTCCACACTTGCATAATAAGAATGATAAAGCTCACAAATTATTTTTCACCTCTTCCCAGAACTCAACCTTCTCTTTAAATATACACCCCTTCCTTCTCTTTATTTTTGCTTGCTTGAAAATATCTTGATTCATCATGAGTGACTGTGTAAAGTGGAATAGACAAACATGGGTTGAGATAAGCGCACCCTAGTAACATGCATCTCCCTGCTCTTTAAGGTCATACAAGCCATGTTTGAAGTATCACAGATCCTGATCCTGAAGCTTCAAGAAAGTACTTTATGAGCTAATTGATCCCAGGAAGACGCTGCATTGCTTGAAAAAAAATATATGACTAAATTCAAATCTTTGACAAAATCATTGACCTGTCTGATGGCTCTTGAGGACTCTGAGACTCTCAAATCATTCGACAAAAACCAATGGCTCGTCTCCTGATGACCAAGAGCTGTTTGTTAAAGGAGCAGTTAAATTACAATGTTTCTCTTGAAGCAAGTTTTCCAAAAGTTGGTTTCATGAACTTTTGTGCCATCTCACCAGAATTCAGATCATTTGATAAACCTCATGACCTGTCTGATGACCCTGAGAGGTTGATGGAGGGATGTTACAAACTAATATAGAGCTCAGTTTTCCTGACTACCTGGGGAATGCTTCACAAAGACTAAGATCGACTTTAAGTTGGAATTAACTATGGCAGGCCATTCATGCCACTGGTTGCTCTCACCATTGGTCTCTCAATTAAGATCTTTAGATATTTTTTCCTTCAATAATGGACTATCAAAAAATGTAAATGTTGTACATATGTGACCATGATTTGTATGTCCCATGAGAGACCAATACCAGTAAATGGTGAGAACAAACAGTGGCATGAATGGCCTGCCATAGTGAAGTCTTTGTGAAACACTCCCCTGGAGTACTAATTTCCTGAAGATACTTTTGAGAACTTCCCTTGGCTTTAATCCCATCTGAATTAGAATCACTTGACAAACGCAATGACCTGTCTGATGACCTCAGTCTTTGACGGGGCAGGGGTGTTAAGAAGGTTTCCCCCTCTAATTAATTAGGAGATCCTTATTAAGCCCATGACCATAGGGCAGGTGTTTCTCATAAGCAGGCTGGAATCAATAGCCTGCATCCTCCTTGTTGAGAGAGAAAGGGAGGGAGAGAGGGGAGAGAGTGAGAGAGAGAGAGAGAGAGAGAGGGGGGGGGGGGAGAGGGGGAGGGGGATGAGACAAAAGAGGGAGGGACAGAGAGAGAGACAAAGAGAGAGATAGAGAAAGAGAGAGAGAGAGAGAGAGAAGGAACAGGAGAGAGAGAGAGAGAGAGAGAGAGGGAGGGAGGGAGAGGGGTAAGAGAGGGAAGAGGGAGGGAGGGGTGAGAGAGAGAGAGAGAGAGAGGGTTAGAAAAAGTGGGAGAGAGAGGAAGGAAAGGTAGACATTTGAGACAGGATGAAGGGAATCAAGGCAGCCAAAGCAAGTTAGTCTAGCTTTCAGGCTGAATAAATTGTCCCTTAGCCCTGACTGATTGTGTTGGACAAGAAATTTTCACATGTCATGAAGTTTTCACATTTCTTCAGATTCCCCATTGATCATGCTGTGAAATAATTGAATCACAATTTATACAACGTAACATTTTTACATTTAGTGAAAGTATCTTGTTTATACAGAAGGGTTTAGTCTAGATACCAAATATGAAATGAAAGCTGATTCTCTGAATGGTGGGCTAAGTAAGAATGTACAAAACAACGTTCATGATGACCTTTAGGGTAGGTGTCATTGTATAGGGGTACATTCACTTGACTTTCGATAAAGACGTTGAGGGTTTGAATCCCAGCCTGGCAATAGAGTCCTTCGAAAAGTCATTCATTCATCCCGCAACTGCTACTCTCCACCCATTTGTCTTTTGATACCTACGATGCTGGCCACTTGGCTATTATCTGGGAAATATTGTTTGGATTGTCTGTACCATTACCTTGTGATGGCCAAGAGAGCTATGCAAAAAGCCACCCTTATTCTATTGTGAAATTTTAATGTTACCCTTTCTTTTTTCAAAATTTCCTCGGTAACATTGTCTCAGATTCTGAAACAAAATCCTGGATTTAGCTCATGCTGCAACGATAATTATAAACCTGTAGGTCAGTCAGGAACCCCATGACTTTCCCAAGCAGATCGCCTGTCTGATTATCAAGACGTTTATGATTGGAAATCAAAATCAAATTTTCTGTTTTCTTAACAGGTTTTTATAACACTACAGTCCATTGGGGAAAAATGAGTACGGTATAATAAAACTGGTCACTCAAAGATTGTTCATTTTTGAGGCACTTCATGATCATTTTGAAGCGCAATTTTGTTAGGGCTTCAATATTACACCATGTCAGAGATACTGATAAATGTAGGGCCATGCATCTCAGATTTATTAACGATGCCTTTAAATTGCGATTGATTTGAGTCAATCGCAACTCTTTATAGTACAGCGCCAAGCTGGGTTACTCTGCATTAACATAAATTAGCATCATTTATCATGCAAATTGATCTGCTTACATCACGTTTATCAGGAGGAGAAAGTATTTTGCGCTCAAGGGAATGTTGGTCTAATTACTTTCATTTCTGGACGTTGTTTCACGATGTCCAATTATTCAATTGAAATGAGGTTAATTTGTGATGATAATTGATATTGATTTGTGACATGCACCTGTAATTAAGAGGATGGAATCTAGATACTATTGTACCTGTAAGTAATTGGTTGCAGTCTTTAATTGCTTCTGTAACTTTCAATCCTGCATGTACATGTACATACAGGTGTACATTACCTGCTGTGTCATGCTGTATATTAATTAAAGAAGTTTGTCTACAAATGTAAGTTATTGTTTTCAAGTTATCAGATCAATCAATAAATTAATTAATCAATCAATGATACAATCTGCCAGTCAGTCGACCTATCAATCAATTGATTGGTATGATTTCCAAGGTACAATGTATGATGTATCCAAGAAAAGGCTTCAAGCATGTGAGGGGAGATTAACATAAATGTGAATGTAATTGCATGTACAGGAGCATCACAACGTGACGGACATGTGCGCTATATAAGAAGCCACCGTTATTATTATTATTTGACACAACTTGTCTCATCAAAAAGTAATTCTGGCTATTGAGGCAGTCTTAAAATGTTGTCTATGCTTTTAATTGAGGATTGAAATCTGGATCAGTCAATTACATGTACCATGATCAGATATCTTATCTCCAGCTGCATATCTTAATTGCCGGTGTGTAGTAAACGAGCACTGAGAATGAAGACATTCCTAGAATCATTGGAGCTCTCTCTACAGATGTACTGCTCATCTACCGTACTTGCATTGAGAGGGGGAAAAATTATCTTGGCTAAAGATCATATAGTTATTTGAATCTTTGTTTTATCTCTGTTATACTGTACATGTATAATTTAAATATTCCTTATTTTGATCTTTATATAATGATGATATTAATCATTTGAGTTATAAAGCCCTGTTCATTCACAGACACAAACTGCTAAATTCATTTATAATCTTGGCTTCAGCTGAATTTCCTGATTAACATGCTCAAGCTGTCTCAAATATGCATGGAATTTCCTCATACTGGGTACACACTATTTAAAAACACTTGATAAGGTACAAAAACACATAATACATTAAAACTTACTGATTTTAAGTCTTTCAAACAGTGTTTAGAAAAAGAGTTCATTAATTATAATATAGGTTTTAAGCTTCTACCAACCTTAAATTTTGTGGGCAAGCTTTAAAAGCTTTAAAAACTACATTATATGATTATCCCCAACTAATGAAAGTTTTCTGTATCAGTTCATTAATTTTTTGCTTTATTCTCTCAACAGCCTCACTCCCCCAAGACTGGTAACAATCCTGACCGGCCCCTTTCTGTGGATGTTGAGCCCCAGCAGCCGCCCCCTCCCAGCAGCACGGGGATGACCTCCAGCTACAGCGCCACGCTCCCCAACATCAAGAAACTAGGGAGCGGCTCGTCCCACCCCTCCGTCCACCAGCTACCCCCCTTCCAGAGCGGCAACCAGCAGCAGATGGTCCCCCCTATGACCCAGGCAACAACACCGTCATCGCCACCACCCCAATCACCCCAGCCACAGACTCATGGGCCTTCGGGTCTAGCAGGGAGGCATTCCAAGTCTCTCAAGTCGCCTCATCATCTCAACAGTAAGAGCAGTTTCAAATCGGAATTTGCGTATTCTGTTCATGCAATTGTACATCTTGAAAAATCTAATTAGGCATATGATTACTAGAAAATGAAGTGTGGTCCTTGGATGTGTACTGAAGAGATTAAATCATCAAATTATTCTTGAGTTATTTCCATGATGAAAGAGTCAATTTGATACTGAAGGCTTGTGTTCATGGTGGTTTTCCTTCTTTGTCATAAATAAGTACTACTTAATGATTTCACATCAAATGGAAAGTGAAAATGAAATTTATGTGATAAATGATTTCATCAATTTAAGTATTTTGTGCCACCAACTTCTGAAACATTTCTAGAATACCAGTTCAAGAGACAAGTTATCCATCATTTCATTTGTCATTATTATTGTTCTATAATCTTTCATGTAATTTCACAGTTCATGATTTCAATTCAAATTGTCAAACGAAAGTGAAACATTAGTCTTGTCCAATGTGTTTGATGCAACATCCATTGATGCAGATTTGGAATTACATACGGTACCTATTAAATGCTTAATGTCAGCTTTTTTATGTGATTACCAGATTGCCTTCTGTTCAATTCAATTCAAAATTCAATTTAAAAATGATTTATTAGACTACATGTTTTGCAGCAATACACTGAATTGTACACATACATGTATCTACAAGATAAAAATAACATTGAAGATGCAATTTACATAGGAATATGTACAAATTATAAAAAATGTTATCATAAAAATGATTGCTAGGTACATGTTCATATAAAATTGTGAATGTACACAGACTGGTTTGATCATTTTCGTCTTTGTCATCAATTTCTTTGCAGCCATATCTCAGACGATGCCTCGTCAAACATTCATGCGTCGGGTATCAGAGGCAGGTGACATGATGGAGAATGAGCAGAAGATGCCTCGCGTTCAGGCTGTCTACACACATGCTGCAACGGGAGAAACCCAACTTCCTTTCAATGAGGTATGACATCAATAAGGCAGCTGAAAAAAGCATCTTCGAAACCAAAAAGCTTTTAAGTTTTGGTGATATATAATTGATGAAGGGCATTAACTTGGTGTTTAAGTATCAGAGTTTTAGCACTTCTGGCTCCAAACAGAAGCTAATGATTATATATTATGAAGCCTAATCAAGGACATAATATACAAATAATGAATGGTTATGAGTTCAATAGTGCGAATATGTTCAAAGATTAACATTCTATTCAACGAGGCGTCAGCCGAGTTGAATAGAATTAACGTTAATCTTTCAACGAATGAAAATATTTGCACTATTAAACGAATGAAAAACATTCATTATTTGTTTTATACAACATCGAAGAAAACTTTATTATGCTTTACTCCTTATAAAGATAAATTAAAGTTCGAGTCAAGCCTTCTCGATTACATGCAGATTGCCTTCGCGTCAGATACACGCAGGGATACGCGCACATGCAGCAGAGAGGTACGCAGTCTGCATATAACCAAAAATGCACGGCGCATATAACCAAAAATGCACGACCGTGCAATATACCATCTATTGAATATCATGTGACCAACAATCGTCCAATCAAATGACAAGGATCCATGTAGGTGTTGTATAAACTGTATTATTGTAACAGCTCTGTATTTGAATGATATGGTTCTACCTCTGTGCCATGAAAAATTATGATTTTCCACAATTATGCATTTCTTTATGTTCCATCATGTTTTGTTCAGTGGCTCTCAGTAAGATGGTATGTACATGTGTGCACTTGGTAAATAGTAAACGTTACTAACAAATTGGAATGAAAACATCTTGAAGCAACTCTGATCACCACCACCATCATCATCATCATCACCACCATCATTACCATCATTGCCATCATCGTCATCATCACTATTATCACCATCATCACTTTCACCACCATCATCACTTTCACCACCATCATTGCCATGGTCATCCTCCTCCTGCCCCTCTTCTTCATCATTGTCATCATTGCCATTATCCTCATCAACAACATCATCATCACCATCATCATCATCATCATGCTCATCATCATCATCACTATCATCACCGTCATTACCACTGTCATCCTCCTCCTCCTCCTTTTCCTCCTCCTCCTCCTCCTCGTCTTCATCATTGTCATCATTGCCATTATCCTCATCAACAAAATCATCATCACCATCATCATCATCACCATCATCATCATCATCATCATCATCATCATCATCATCATAATCATCATTACCATCATCACCACCATCATTATCATTATGACCATCACCATCCATCATCACCATCATCATCAACATCATCATCACAATCATCATCACTATCATCACCACCATCACCATCAGTACCCTCTTCCTCCTCCTCATGATCATCATCACCTAATCAGTCTCATTACCTTTCTTTCAGGGAGACATTATTGGCTTGGTCGGTCCTAAGAACAACGGCTGGTTCTATGGACACAACTACAGGAGTAGGAGGAATGGATGGTTTCCTATTACCTACACACAACCCTTGCCTGAGATCTCACCCAAGACTAATGGAACAAGGTGAGTTTGTATGCATTCCTCTGGCTCCAGTGAGCCTGACTTAAAGTGACTCGGTAACATTGCCTCAGATTATGAAACAAAATCCTGGATTTAGCTAATGCTGCAGTCATAATTATAAACCTTTAGGTCAGTCAGGAATCCCATGCCCATGACGTTTACAAGCCCATCGCCTGTCTGATTATCAAGATATTCAAGAGATTTCCAAACGGTTTTCATAACACTACAGTCTATTGGGGAAAACGAGTATGGTAAAACCAGTCACTCAAAGAGTTTAACTTTTTTGAGGCACTTCTTGATCATTTTGAAGCGCGATCTTTTTTTAGGGTTTCAATATTACACCATATCACAGACCCTGATAACATGTAGGGCTGTCATCTCAGATTTAATATTGTTAAACGATGCCTTTAAGAGTAATTGGTTTAGACATGTTAAAGGGACAGGGTCGTCAGTTTCCAGGTGCAGAAGGCCATAATTCGCTGACACCAAACTGGGTGGAAATACCATTCATGGGAGTACAAGTCTGCACACAGCAAACCTGTAGTCTTATCAAGAAATACTCCCTCATCTTTTGGAGAGTCTTTGGATGAGGAAAACGTTAGATAGTGACTTTACCATAATGGGGAATGGGTGGAAAAAACAAATCATTACATAAAGGCCTGTTGGTCATAAAACTAAAAGCTAGTCCTCGTGAATGAAAACAACTTTTATTAGATAAACACCTGAAAGGTGTCAAATTTCCCATGAGAGCCCACTAACCTGTCTTTAAACAGTTGTTTACTCTTTGTTAGATTACATGTACAGACAGCTTATGCAGGAAACATTTAAATGGCATTTCCTGCTATTTAACACATTTGCAGACTTCCAAATCTAGATCTACTCCTTAGTTTCAGTTCATTTTAAAGTGAGAGCCCTTTTATTTTTGTAACTTCAAGACTTCGCAAATGTTAATTCCTTGAAACTACAAACTTCCTTGAAGGTACAAGTATTTCTCAGAAATATACAGGATGAGTGGAATGCGCAACACAATTAGTTGAATGCTGTAAAATGTTCTCGACATTAGTTCAGTATGAAGTGCTGTCAAATATGTTTATGGGATTGTGCTATAACATGAAAGTGTTCATTTTAAAAGACAGTAGTTTACTTCTTTTCAGCAGGTTTCTAAATACTGTATGCATCTTTGCTTTAAAAGGAAAGCCGAAGTTAATAATAATAATAGTATTTAGCTTTTAATACAATTGTCTAAGCTCTTTACAAATATACTATTACCCCAGTCATTGAATTCAGTGCTTGCCCGCACACACTGTGTGCACAATCTCCACTCCCTGTGGAGCATTCCAGCCAGGCGTTACTATTTTATTGCAAGTTTGTCTTAAGTTGTGCCTCTAAGTATTATTCATATTATTTCTTGGCAGTAACATCTTGAGCTCCAAGGGTGTAGCAGCCAGTATGGACAACCTCCAATCCTTGGGCAATGACTACCCTGCCCCTGACTACTCTGGTCCCGGCAGCCCTGTCTCTCCCATGGCCCCCGCTGCATCCACCCTCTCCCTCCCCCAGGTCGGCATCGCCATCCCCACCAACCTCTCGACCGTGTCGCCTTACACCAACCCCTCCTCGTCCTCCTCCAACAACAATGGGATGGGCAATGGTGGGGTGAAACCCTCAGGGTTGCTGATGACCGCGCCCGTGGGAGTGGTCGAGGGAGAGGAGAGGAACACCTTTCAGAATCAGCAGAAGCAGCAGACCGGAAACTCGACTTTTAACACCTCCGTGCCAAACACTCTTGCTCAAAAGCAGTCTGCTTCCATCCAGGTACAGAAACTTTGAAAGTGATTTACGCGAGTGTAAGACTTGGCCCTGGTCGAGGGGACATTTCTAGTCTGAATATTGTATGATGTCTTTGAAAGGGAGCCACAAATGCCCCTTTGCATATATTTTTTTAAAGAAATTTCTATACAATTTTTGTTATTCTTTCCTTCATAAAATTGCTCAAAATGCACGCAGTTCTAGTGTTCATAACCATACTCATTCTGCACAATAAGGCGTGGATCCAATGGGCTTCATTCTTCCAAAGATGGACGTATTTTATTTGTCTTGACGTAATGTACCCTGGTGCAGTGGCAGGTACCACTGCATCAGGGTTTCCCCCTACTCTTATGTAGAGTGTAATGTACTTGTATAGAAATACTTGAGATTGTGAGTCTTCTACTTTCTACACATGGGGCGTATGTTTCACATGCTTTTCAACAGACCAAGTGTTTTTCTGTTATAACCTAGCCCGCTTCCCTGAAAAATGAGTGGTGTGTATGTGCAACTAGTGCCCTTTATAATAATAATAATAATAATAATACCGTACTCAGTTCCTTAATAGCGCATAACAGAACTGAGTATTATTATTTTTATAATGTCAATAATGCGCTTTATTTTGGCAGCCGTGTTGTGAAAAGGCCAGGACGACTTTCAAAATGACAATAATATAATAATATTGGGTTCTTGTATAGCGCTAATGTCTGTCAGTCTTGACTCTCCTGGCTCTCCTCAATCGGACATGTAATATTTATCATTATCATGAAATTATAACTCCTCAAAGATTACGAGTGCTTACATTTGTTTTATTTTATTTATCTGTTTTGTCGGTGATAGCCTGATGTCCAGCTCTCTCAAATCCAGCTCTCTGTGCCTGATGAAAACACCAATGTGCCCTCACAAAACAATGGAGATCAGGGAGAAGGGTAATTATTTTTAAATGGCAATAAACTAGATAATTTTGTAATCACAGTCTTTTAACTACCCTAGTTAATATGATATTTTGTTTTTGCATTTTAAAGTTCAAAAAAACATGTTTTTTTCACTTTCAAAGTGTACCAATCACCTATAAAAAAAAATATAAAAAAATTGAATAGCTAAAATGTATAACTTTTCAATCTCAAATAACTCTACCAGGCACTCTATCATTCTAACAGGTGATGAGTATGAAAAAATGAAACAAAATCACATAAAATCCTGCAAAAATTGTGCATGCCAGTATGGGTGCGTTGACTTGTCTATAAATCACAAGTCTCTTTTATCTTAATTGAGAGTGTGTTTAAATTTCCAATATCTCTTTGTAGAAGTATTGTTTTAAGCTCATACATGTACACAATTATGCTTTTGAATATAGTGTAGCAGCATTGAACTACTTTTATACAGAGCACAGTATGTTTAGTGATTGGAACACTTTAAGATGAGGATTCATCTCTTCTTAAAAGGAATTGGGTAAAAATCCTGGAGTTAGATGAACTTTTAGGTCATACATGAATCTCATGACTTTTACAAACCAATCGCCTGTTTGATTATCAAGATATCTATGATTGGAATTAGAAATTTCAGAATTTGTTTCCTAATGGTTTTTATAACACTACAGTCTATTTGGAAAAATGAGTATGGTTAAACCGATCACTTTTTTTAAATGCTATTTTGAGGCACTTCATGATCATTTTGAAGCGCAATTTCTTTAGGGCTTTAATATTACAATATCATAGACACTGTTAACAAGAAGGGCCATGTACACACATTGTGAAACAATGCCTTAATTATGGTATTTCTCTTCTCTTTCCTTCTCCAGCAACCCTTTTGGATCGATTCAGCTTCGTAAGACGGTGACCAATGACCGTTCTGCTCCCATCATCCCCAGAGACTATCAGATGGGTGAATATGCACGGTAGGTAGACAGTCAGACACTCTGACGGAGGGAGGCTCAGACATATAGGCCCAAATTCACAAAGGAGTAATAACACTGTCTAGTAATAACCCATGGTTTAAACCCTCATTTACTTCACCCATGGTTTAAAAATTAGCATACCTTGCCTTGCCCGCATCTAATATTGGACCTCTGGCTGTGTCACCCTTATTTTGCACTAAGATTAGACCATCGGTTATGTAAATGAAGATTTAAACCATGGATTAAATTTAAACCTCCTTTGTGAATTTGGGCCATAATCTGTTCAGAGCCAGAAGAACGTTGACTCTGTGATAAAGTATTTCCCCTTCAGGCTCCAAAGAGATGACATGCTCTGTTGATAATTGCTCTGGGCTTATTTTCAACAAAGATATAGGGTTAGGGTTGCGATTGGATATGTGTTAGGTTCTGGCTGGGTGTTAGGATCGGGGTAGTTATTTGTCCAGGGTTGAAGTTGGGAATTTGGTTAGCGTTGGATATTGACACAGAGCGATTGTCGCTGGAGTACGTATCTGTATAACAGAAGGAAGCGCAATCTGGGAGACTTGAGCTCCTTTCTTATCAAGAGCTAGCTGTCGTTGATCCCATTTGATTGCAAATTTCCCCCATCATTGGATTTTAATTAGATTAGCAAGATATAATCACAATAAAGGTGCCACCAAAACATAGCAGGCACAATCATTGGTGATATGTCAGTGCATGTAAGAGTGTATTCCGATTACATATATGCTGAATGAAATTGTAATGTGTTGATTTTGGGTGCTGAAGTTGTGCTTCATACAAAAAGGAGAGGCACAATTCACTGCATTGTCTGAGCTTGCTGCAGTTTTCCTTCTTTGAAATTGCCAAGTTTTTGTTTCCAGTATTAAAAGATCTACGCACTTCCAGTGTATTATGTATAAATAGAATTACAGCAAAAGTGCAAAGAAAAATCTTGCCAATGTGGAAATGCTGATTCCTTATTCTCTCTCGTATGTCCTGTCCCGTGTATTCTTAAAAAACAAACCATCAAGTGGTTTAGGTTGAAAACATTCCAAATAAATCTTGAAGCCCCTCTGCACTAGTTTGGCATGGAGGGATAAGCCCTCCCTCCAAAGTCACTGGCAGGTGGTTATTTCATCAAATCAGCTCTCAATTAACATAAGAAAAAGGGCATCATGGGGGATCAACGGGTACCGCTAAGGCATTGTTGGCTGTATAGAGGGCACAAGTAGCTATAAGTAGTGCACTGGGGCTTTAAATAGAGTATCATGTGTGATTTAATGATAATATGAGTCACATGCATGTAAAAGCTTCCTCATGTGGGGGCTAGTTGATTCAAACTTGTCTGTACAAACATAATGTACACTGTACATACACTGTAGGTCTGCACCATATTTCTCTTTACTGGTTGTGATCACCCTCAAATTGTGAGGAAACCCCTGTTGGATCTCATCCAGGATTCAGATCCTATTTTTCTGAACGAGCTTCCCTCTTTGTCAAAGTTGTCCTTTGGTCTTATTTCCTTTTGTCGGATATTGACCAGGCCTGGATGAATAACTTTGATACACATACTTTGTATGGATTTGTTATCAAACCTAAGGTAAATCATTCTGCATTTTGGACTTAAACTGTTATAACAATGGAGTATGTTTCAAGCTACACAATCATTATTCACTCATTTCCTTATGCATTCTATACATTTCCATGAGAGTTGCCAAAGCTGTAAGTGTTGCTTAGGTTATTTTCTTACACTTACATGTATGTAATATATAAAATTTACATTTTCACAACCTTTAAGATTTTTCTCAAACAAAACCATTGATATAAAGATTTTGAAAAAACTATAATTGGTCCCAAGAATAGCAAATGAATTCTTAAGGATAACGCCTTGCAAGTTTGGAAAAACAATTGGGAGTACATGAATGTACATGTAGGTGAAGTAATTTGCAGAAGGCTTTACAGTAGCTTTCAATCACACTTGTATAGCTTTAGTGACCACCTGTATAGAAAGACCACATTTTATAATTTCCCTTGAACATGGTTTCTCATTGGAACCTGTACTGAAGGAACCTGTACATAAAGACCACCGGCCTATAAAGACCACTTTTCAGCTTTCCCTTGAGCAGTCTTCATGTACAAGTTTCACTGTATTACTCCTTTTTTTATTTTATATATCTACATGATTTCATGTTTATATTCAACATTCATTTGACTCATGCATGCATGCACATATGAAAGGCTACTAGACACGCAACCAGCAGATGACATCGCAAAATGCGATGGTGACCCCCAACATGACCCGGCAACAACGGAAATTGATACAAATCGACAGAGAACTTGTAAACTTGGAAATGTGGATAGATCTCCCTCATTCTACTCATAATAATCAGGTCTGCCACGCTGTAAGCCCATGATCCATAACCAGTGTTACATTGTTAAACATATCGTGAACTATCTTGTTTAATGTTCTTCTTTGTCAGTGTGGTTCATCTTCTAAATTACATCGTTTGCAACCCTGGTTACTGCAGTGATGCTTGTCCAAAGCAATAAATTGAAATTAGAAAAAACATTATTTCAAAATGTCTATATAATTTGTGTTACATAATTTTTATTTCGTCAAAGTTTGTCAATATCAAATTTCCTTGCCCCCCCCCCTCCCCCTCCCTCCCCCTCCCAAAAAGAATTGTCTCAGCACTATACATCCTGACTTATGGATCCTGCTGAGTATCGTCGTAGAAGTAGAAGTATATGACTCCCCTTCATACCCTGTCTACATTTACAAGTACTTGTATATGTATGATGTTATATTCCAGTATGTAGTAAATATCGTCATTGCTGGTTCTTTTTCTTTTTGTATATATGTAGTTTTATCACTAACATTGGCTGATAAACTTGTACTCTTGCTAGTCATTTTGATATATAGTAATAGTAGATGAGTAATGAACATGCAAATTTACATAAATATGTAGTCTTGACATTCCCATGTTCATTGATATAACACTAATATATATTTCTACATGTATGTCCCTGCTACAGCATATGATATTTTTGCGTTGAGTGTGCACATGTAGTCATGTCAATTTTCTTGTTTACTGGTTGTTGTTGCATCTGAAAAACAAACAACACCTTCTAATGGCTGTGAGCAACCCTGTGTAAGAAGTACAGCAAGTTTTTTGCTTTATTTTCATAGAAAATGCACAACAATCTATTATTTCCTGGTTCTGCTATACCTAGGTCTTAATGTTATTGTTGGTTATAATACAAAGATGGTCAGTTCATATTTGTACGGGAATTTGACTCGTTGACACTATCTCAGTCTGCAATTGCAATCCTAATGTTTGATACACTGTAGTTATTGAATTCTTGCCATAAGTTCATTACATGTACATGATTAACATAAAATGTTATTGAATGATTCCTTTACTCCACCTTATATTCAACTTCCTTTTTATTTGATTTTCCCCTCTCTATTTTGCAGGCACTAAGCTATTCCGCTCCAAGCATACTGAACCCAGATATATCATCCAACTCCTCTGAGAGGCAACGCTTGTCAATCTCTGCAATATTATTTAATTCATGCGAGGAAAAATGTATATATCATGCACTGAATATTATGGTAATATTACATCACAACATTCCCAAACACATCGTTGCCATGTCAGGCAACACACTCACATGGAGTTTCATGAAACCAGGAACACTTCAGGTGCCTAGGGTATCGCCTATTGAAATACGCAAGCATTTCTGTGATGTCATGTTTTGTAATATTCATAACAAATTTCTGTAGGTGATGCAGCTAGAAATAAATGTCCGAAAGTGAGATTTCTTGAAAGTCTTCGCGACAATGTCAGACATGCTATGAGTATGAAGTCTTAGGTTGGAGCCAGTTGATTTCACTCAACTCTTCATATGCCAGTTACATCATTTTTCGAATAGAAAATAGTGTTTGCTTAAATTTCAGGAGGGCATAAACTAATAAGGCTTTACATACGGTATATGTAATGCCCATTTGGCAGACAAACTGTGGTAAGAGTAATTACTAAAACATTGTGTCATTATTTGCGAGATAAATCTTGTTGTTATTAGGATTAAAAGTTGTACATTGTACATGCATTCACATGTACCTATTTTTATGGATGTTTATCAACATTTTACAAATGGTCTTAAAATTTGAGCTGCGACCAAACTCAGTGGGCATTTTTTAGCCAAAATTTGTGCCATAAATGAGACAGAAGGTCTTTTGTATTATGCAACTCAACAAATTAATGTATGTGCCTACATATTGCCTTTCAGGTAAATTGCAATATATTTTATGAACAAAATCAAATATAGTATCCTTTCTACTCATATTAAGTGAGTAAATACTTGTATTTAGAAGAATAAAACGGCTTTTATGTATTAAAAATGATGTTGGTATTGGAATATATATTTGTATATGCATTTTGTTTTTTCATATTGCATGTGTAAATAGACTACTAAACTGCAACTTGCAATATAATCATGTCGTTCAGATGTTGTATGCATTTGGCCGTCTTGTAAATAAGAAAGTTTTTAAGATTGCTCTTATGGTCAATATATTTGCCCACTTTTTGTATATGTCTGAAGTAATGCTTAAGAGAACTATGTCAAATCATGTCATAGAATTATTGATTTTTTAAAATTATATTGCGTATTTATAGTTTTTATGTTACCGTTACAAATAATAGTCATCTCAAAATGCTACAAGGTTTGTATTATGTTGTTAAAAGAGGTCTGTTTATAATAATTACACTGTTAGAAATCACTGTACAGCTTGTGAAAAATATTAAGAATACATCTAAAAAAAAAATTATGCATGTATGATTTTTATAATGCTAAATAGTTGAGTTGCCATGCCAAAATGATCATCTACTCTAAAACTTTTGGCGATTAGTCATATAAAGTTTTTTTTTTTTAAATCATGCGTAGTGTAATCATAGACCTTAAAATATATGTAGTGATTTTCTTTAAGTTTAGAATGATGCTCTATAATGTCTAATTGTGAAGAGGGAAAAGATTTTGAAAGGGATCATAAATTTACTTGCATGATATCATGCAGTGCCTGCCAATTGTGTTTTCAGCCATAACATATTCAAATCAGAGAATTACATGTATCACTATAGCAACATTAATATTTTCTAAAAATCAACCCAAAGCAATTGCAACATCCTTGTGGGTCACCTATTGAAATGTGCGAACATTAAAATGGTGACAAAATTGTGAACTATTTTAAATCTCTTGATGTGTTGCCAATTTAAAGATTTTAAAGCTTTTTTTCTTCATTTTTTCAAAATTCTTGGCATGAACGCAATATAGACATGAAACAATGATGGGTGCCAGAAATGTTGCCCTTTCTTATAATGCATCTGGCATATTTTTAGGGCTCTGATCAAAGGTTATAGAGCAAACCACAAAGTGTGGTATGATTATTGCGACAGTGTTAATGATTATTAAAGGCTAAATGGATTACATATGAAGAGGCTGCAGTAGACAACTTTTAAGTGATTTAGAGTGTGAAACATGGTCTGATAGAAAGTATCTGCAGAAAGAGCAGTTATTGTAGAAACACAGTATTATCAATATAGGCAAGTAATGTCGTATAATGTATATATATGCAAACATGTGTGCATTATATATCCAGAGTCTTCCAAACTTACAGGTTTACAAGGTCGCTCTCACAACTCATGGAAAACACATATTTTGATCAAAGATATGTTTACAAGGTAGCTCTGCTCTTTAAACTCAAGGAAAACTATTTTTGATAGAGAAACAAAGTTAAGTTGTATGTACATGTATTAAATGGTGGTTTAAGAATTTAAAAAATCTCATTTTTGTATACTAAAGCGAGAGGTGGTAGTACACTTTTGATCAATGAGATTTAATGGTATCTTACATCTGTTTTGCACAGGAATGCTTTGTAGGCCTAATGTAGGCCCTGTTTCATAAAACTTGTTTGGCTGAGAACAAATTTGTTATAGAAATGTGACTTGTGTTATTGATAACAAGTTTTATGAAGCAAGCTAGGTCCTGAATTTCATCAGGAACAAAATGATGTACAGTTAACAACTAAAATGGGTCATACCCTTGTAATTTGATGTTTGTGTTAATCGTGACTCGAGAATGAAAGGTAGACTTGTCAAATTAGGGCCGTTGTTTGATATTTTTGAATAAGCATGAATATGTTACATTCTCAAGAAACCTAAATCAGGAAAATCATTTTTTTTTTCATATACTTATTTTTTTTCTCAAAAACTTGGTAAGTGTATGAATAATATAGATGTTCACTGTAAGCAGACCTAGCTGTATGTTAACATGTTTATTACACCTACATGTACATGTATGTTATAAAATACAGGCTTGTTTGAAATATGACTAGGTCACATCGAACGTTTACAATTTCTATCACACTTCATCTCCTCTATGATACACGTGTATCTGTACATGTATCTGTCAACATGTCAGATACTGAATTCAAGCTGCATGTATTTATAACCTATAATAATAATAATAGTATGTATTTCTACTGTGCACTTCCTTATATCATATCACTCCAGGCACTTTGATGTAATATGATATGGATACTTAAGTGTTATCTTAACAAAAAACAAAGAAACAACTAAAACAGTATCAGACATGTAACATTAAGTTTCCTAGGAACTCTGGGTAAAAAGTAGCTGCTTGATTGTCCTTTGAAAATAAAGTAAGACACCTGATAGTTCTAATATCACTGGGCTGTCTTTAACATATGATTGGTGCCACATTTCCAAATGCCCGATCTTGATGTCATGATGTATGTCGTAAGCACTTTAAGGGACTATATACAGTAGCTGCAAGTGGCTTCTACAGCGAATCACAACACAAGCTATATTATACACCGCACAACTGTTATGTACTTGTACATCTGTAGACTGTTCGCAGGACGAAAGTATTCTAAGCACAATACAAAAACGACTGATATAATATTGTCTTTGTGTTTTTTTAAGGAAGTAGTATTGTTACCAGAAGTTATCTTCTTAAATGCAGTGATAGTAAAAGATCACGAACTCCACAAGTTGTTTTCTTCAAGAACATTCTATATTTTTAGAATAACATTTAAGATGGTTAGATGTAATTTCTTAAAGAATAGCTGTCAAAGTAAATTTGATGCAATTTACAGTCACTTGGTATTTTAGTTTGAAAAGACTGCAATATCAATTTGAAGATATTAATTTATTGCGATATATTTTAATGTATAGTGCTTTCATAACTATTAAAACTTGTACAAGATTGTTTTTGTTCACGATTTTTGTGAAAATGTCGTTTTTAGTAATTCCTGAATGGTAACAAGAATTGGAGTAAATGTAATTGATATGATCAGGGTTTTGTTAGAGAAGTAAAGACACTTCATAATTATTGTACAACTTAAGTGAATCATTTCTTGAATAGATTGTTTCAATTAAACTGCAATGTTAGGCTAATGTTTAGAAGTATTTAAATGTTATTCTAAGTTACCGGTATACTTAGAATTAAGTTTGAACACTCATATATAGGTGCTTTAAAACCTCAACGATATAATATATTTTTTACTCACTTAAAGGCCTATTCTTTGTTTTGCCTTTGTTTATACATGTATGTGTTGGATAATACTATTATTGCACGTCCATAAGTTTTGTATATATTTGATGCACCAAAATGTGATTGATATAATGAATATTGATTGCTATTTTTGATTGTTTATATCAAAAGAAAGAGACAAGATCATTGCAAATCATATATTTTGAAAATTAAAAAAAAAACTGATATGTAAGTCATGTTGAAGTATGGTATATAACAAAGCTTGTTTATTGCGATGACTTAATATTACAATCATGTTGTGCATTAGTATTTCACCAGTTAACATATGTTAACCACTGTGAAACAGATTAAAGAATAAATACACTGTAAATGTTCTCATATTGGCATTTGTATCATTGAGCAATTTGTTGTATTTTCATTCTGATATTAATATTACCTGGCATAACTTTTATTTAGAGATATAAATAAATCAACACAACTACATAAGATATATAGATGTACTTTAAGGGGGGGGGGGGGGTGTAGCTGCCCTTCTTAAGGTTTTGCTCAATAATTTCTATGGATCTTTTTTTCTTCTTTGTTTCTTTTTCTTTCTCACACTACCCTCTCTCTCTCTTTCCTCTCTCTCTCTCTCTCTCTCTTTCTTTCGCTCTCTCTCTCTCTCTTTCTCTCTCACTCTCTCTCTCTGTCTCTCTTTCTCTCCTTGTCTCTCTCTCACACAATCTCTCTCTCTCTCTCTCTCTCTGCCTCTCCCTCTCTCCCTCTATTTCCCATACCACTCTTAGATTAAATTTTTTTCCATTAGCATATTTCCGTTTGACCTTCATGTAGAACAATATTTGACATTTTAAGCCATGCAACTTTGAAAGACAGAACGAGCTCACACAGTAGTACTGTACCTGTCAGATGTATAACGCCCTCTATAGATCTGTCACTATTCCGTGATTAATCTTGCCAATTTTCGAAAAAATAATAAAAACAAACGCAACCACAGTTCTTGTGGGGTGGGTGTAATAGAGTGAATGCGGAATTTTAAACACAAAATACATGATATCTATCACGGGGAGGGAGGGGGGGGGGGGGGGGGGGGGTGTAAAGAAACTATGCATGCAGCATAGGTTCTTTATTCCCCCATCGTTACAAATTATTGTGCACGATGGGTGGGGCGCCCTCCTGTGCCCAATGAATGGGAAAGGGAGGATATTACGGGGAAGAGAGATACCCCACCCAATATTCTGCAGAATGTGTCTTTTTCTGTAAAGTTTAGATTTGATTAATTGAAGCACAAACTGAAATCTTTCGTGGTACAAATTTCAAGAAACTTTCAAGAAAACTGACGAATCAATATGAATAAGTTTTCTCCTGTTCTTGGGGGGGGGGGGGGGGGGGGAATACATTGTATTATATTGCATGATTACCTTGACATACAGAATCTCTGTTAAAGTAATATGTACTGTCCGCATGTGATCATGTTTGCCTAAATACCGTCTGCCCGCTCTTTCACCCCACATGTTATCTTTCTCACTTTTTTTCCTGCTTCTCTCATTATTTCCTCCCCCCCCCCCCCCAGGCGCGTACGCAGGGGGTGTTTTGGGGGTTAACCCCCCCCCCCTCATTTTTTTTTAAGGGAAAAAAAACGAATACTCCTTACCCCCCCCCCCCCCCCCCCCCTCCCCCTCCCCCCACTGAGCGCAATATCGGTCGGCGCGATTCCTAAATTTCAAACACACTTCTTGAAGAAAAAAATCCTGCGTACGCCACTGCCCGGCCCCTCTCTTCTCTCTCTCTCTCACTACTCTATACTCTCCTTTCCATCTTTCCGTTTTTGTATTTTGTATATGCCATTGTTTTACCCTCATCCCATTCTTCCCCTTTCTTTTCATGACTCTTCCCATCTCTCTCTCTCTCTCTCTCTCTCTCTCTCGCTCTCTTTCTCTCTCTCTCTCTCTCTCTCCGTCTATCTATTCAGCACCACAATCGTTCCCTTTCTTCCAAAAAAGACTCTCTTCTCTTTTCTCACGTTGATGTTGTTGTGCGAAACTTTTAGGGTCAGTAAAGTCAAGTGATATATCGCACACAGCCCCCTGCTATTATAGCGCTGGCATCAAAATAGAGACCCTGCCATGATATTCCAGACATTACTTCAATTCTAATCCTGCTGGCAGGGAAGACGCTCCGTTTCTCACAGCTTTGAGCTCAGTCGTCGAGGAGATCGTTGTCGCTGGGGCGTTTTAAATATTCAGGAGCTTGGTGCTCGTCGAGAAAGTCATTGCGGTTGGCAAGTTTGTAGTTTCCATGATTTTCCACCGGACGGCGAAATCGTAGAACGGTAAGTATTAACTCTTTTATCGACACGACAAATTAAATGCCTTGAAATAATTGCATTAGCCAATCTGAAAGTGGGTGCCCCGGCCCCCACATCCCGATCTTTTCTCTAGATTTATCATGAAAAGAGAAGAAAGGGACGGAGAAGGACGAAGAGGGAGAAAAGAGGAAAAAGATGATGATGTAGAAGAAGTAGAAGAACAAGAACAAGAACAAGAAAAAGAACAAGAACAAGAACAAGGAGAACAAGAATCCCCGGGAGGGGGAGGGGGGGGGGGGGGGGGTTACGAAGATTTGGTTTGTACGGGGTGTGCCGCTCAAGTCTCGAAACCCTACCCATTTTATAAGGGTCATTTGGAGGATTTTTCTCGAAAAAAAGGCACACTTTTCACAATTTTCGGTTATTTTCAATGCAAAAACCTGAAATATTTGTTTTTAAATTTCGACGAAGTGGACCCATGTTTGGTGATATTTTTAAAAAAAAATAAGACCCGTGTTTTGGGATTTGTGTGTTTGAAAAAGTGACCCATGAGAGCGGCACAACCCCGTTTGACTTAATATGTGAGTATCCCCCCCCCCTTACCCCCCGCCGGAACAAGAACAAGAAGGAAAAGAAGTACAAGAGGAAGACGAGGATGATGATGATGATGATGAAGATGATGATGATGATGAGGATGATAAAGGAAAAAAAAAAGGGCAAGATCAAGAAGAAAAAAATGAGAAGGAGAATGAGAAGGAGAAGATGGTGGTGATGATGATAATGATGCAGAAGAAGATAAAAGAAAAAAAAAGAAGGTAGATAAAGGAAAATTGCCTACAACGACGAAATTGACTTTTTCGTTGCAGTAGTACTAGTAATAGAGGCCGGAGAAGACGAAAAGATGTTTTAAGCAAGTTGAGAAGTTCAAGGCCACTTTGAAACTGTCCCCGTGAATGTGACTGCCAAAATGGGAACATTAACAGATTTGCATCTCGTACTCACTGTACCTATAGCTTGATACCACATTGATTGTTTTACGCCCCTTTCACGAGATGGGGAAAATGAAACAAAACAAAACAACAACAATAATAACTTCCCCGGTAGCTGAACTGCTATCATGTTGTTTTAGTAAATGTGGATAGATTTATGTAGAATTCAATCAATTCATTTTTCCTTGGAAACGGTTTTGAACAAGGGTTTTGAATTTCCCTTTGAAAGGAATGTGTCGTTTTTGTTCCATTTTCTACCATGTTCTTTATTCTCCATAAAACTGGGTCAGGTAAGAATGTCTTGGTATTTCAGTTCAGTGCATGTTGAGCTGTGATGTGAGGTCCCCTATTGATCTTGATTTTTAATGTGCTTGTTGACATGCATGAAAGGAACATTCCATGTGACCGTATGACTATTATTGGCTCGGCTCAAACGGCATCACCCTTACCCAGCCCTACCCCCCCCCCCCTTTATCCCGCTTTCGACTGTAGTCTGTACAGTCTCTTTTAGTTCGGCTACTCAGAACAATGTATTATCCCAATAAAGTAAAATGCTTTTTAAGTTAATACACTCTATAAAATAGCTTGGTAAACTTTTACCAATGTTTTGTTACAAAATAAACAAAGGAGCATGAATGTTTGTTTGGTATATTACCCAATACTGGGTTACACTTTTTGCCCACCTTCGATAATTTGTGACGAACATGTAGTAATTAACACAGTGATTGTTATAGGAATGCTATGAGAAGAAATGTTCAACTGTTTAGAAAGTACATTATGTCTATCATAGTATGATCTGACATAATTTCATTCATTCATTATAATATTTAAAAAACATTATAAAAAATTCCATTAAAAATGAAGAAAACAAAATGGCGGGATGCCACAATATACACTGTCGCTCATAAAGGTGGAATATTTTAGTTTTACTCCAATTCATGGAATTTTTATTATAAAAAAAAAAAAAAAAATAGATATAGATAATAGTATACATTCTCAGATTTTATTGAATAATAACTTGCCAATGTGTGTTTTGCGGAACTGCTAAAGCATGTGTATGCTACTATGCTTATTAACTAGGGGACCTACGCTCTCAAGTCATAAATGACAGTAATGAAGATTAATGCCCCACAAAAGGGCACTAATATAGCACATCGACACGGTTTTGATCCTGGGGCCTCACAGATACGAGGCCATTATTTTGTCACAGAACCATGACTGTACGCAGCGGGGGCTAGGGTAGGGGGCACTTTCCATAAATAAAATAAAAAACAGAAAATGCAATAAATTTTCAATAATTTATTGCATTTTACCCGGGTCCCCAACATAAAAAGATCCTCTGGACGGCCATGCATTATGGCTCAAGGCATGGGCACACAGAATTTTGTTAATGTTAGGCACCGGGGTTAAATGCAATAAATTATTGAAAATTTATTGCATTTTCTGTTGTTTTTTTAATTTATGGAAACTGCCCCCTACCCTAGCCCCCGCTGCGTATAGTCATGGTTCAGTGACAAAGCAATGGCCTCGTAACTGTGAGGCCCTAGGATCAAAACCGTGTCGATGTGCTATATTGGTGCCCTTTTGTGGGGCATTAATCCTCATTACTGTCATTTATGACTTAAGGGCATAGGTCCCCTAGTTGATAAGCATTGTAGCATACACATGCTTTAGCAGTCACGCAAAACACACATTGGCAAATTATTATTCAATAAAATCTGAGAATGTATACTATTATCTATACCGTATCTATTCTTTTTAAATATTTTTTAAAATAATTCCATAAATTGGGGTAAAACTAAAATATTCTACCTTTATGAGCGACAGTGTATTTCCGAGTCTTGTGTTAGTCAAGTCGGGCGCTTTCAGAGTTCATATCGAAAACCATGCACTTTTAGGCTCGAATTCACAAAGGAGGTTTGTCGACAAACCTTCTTTGTGAATTCGGGCTTTTAAGTTCAAAGAAGATCTGGATCCCTGTCCTAAATACCACAATGGCCCGCCCCCGCCTCCTAAAAATATCACCCTCTTCACCAACAAATTGACGCCCCCTTAATGTAATTCATTGTAGAAAGTGCTGGATTGATATTCAGAAGAACATTGACAAAGGTGGACATCTTAAGAAGAAAAAGCTAAACAGCTTGAGGACACTTTTGTGTCCACACTCCCTTCAACTGACTTACAAGGTATTATTTAGACACGTTTTTATGTGCCCAGTTCTGTTTGACCATAATTAAGGCGCTCATTTATTGTTTTTATTTACTAGCTATTTTCAAAAGTGTTAAACAAAATTTGACTTTGTATTTTTCACGAAAAACTAAACAAAACACTTTGACATGTCAGCACTTTAAACTAAAAGAATTGATTTCTTCTAAGAATTAGGTCAAACCCCATGCACCCTCCAATTTCAATAGTCAAAAGGGTGAAGTGTCACGTCTTATAATATTTGGAAATCCATCTTGCAAACTACAGAAAACAGATGCTACAGTACTAGGTTTACGCTTTATAATACACCCATTTATCAAGTAGCCACCTAGAATGTCAAAGTAGGTCACAAACTTGATCTAATTTACAGAAAAACATACGCGAATCTGTATAGATTAGAGTAATTCTCAGGGTTGTTCTCATTAATCTACAAGATGTGTTTCTCAGTTTATAACTTGACCCGACTTAATTCTTTCGAATGCTGAGCAATATGGAGAATAGTTTTATTTCAACTTAATACAACCTCGGCCTTATTCGAATTTAGCCTTCACTTTCCGTCGCTGAACATCGACATTTATATTTTGCTCTCACTAAAATGTCGACATATTTGATAAAATGTCGTTATTAACGCTTTGACAACTAAATTTCCCGTTTGCATAAGTGATAATCCTTGAGAATAACTACTTTAGGGATATAATAGCTGGTGCTTCATGAGTTTAAACCCAGTTTATGACCCAATCATGATCGCAAAGACTTTCCATTAAACAAAACTAAGGCAGTTTTAATAGCCATGTCTATCACATATTGTGCGCGAGTACTTATAGTGACGTGTTACGTATCGATTTCTATGGGATATAATATTCACGCAATGAAAATGCCCTAAACTATAGATTTCTCAAAACAGCTTGCGTAAAAATTATGGTTTTATCAATAGTTTTTGTTTTTGAAACTATTTCCTTGACGTTTTGTGTCAAAGGTCAAGCCACAGGAGGACATTCTTTGATTAAATTTGATTTAATTTGTATTAAATATCTGGATCTGGTTTTTGAATCAGAGGCCAATTTAAAACTCGGTTGTGCGTACTTTATTTACACCAAATATTAAATATGTTGCCGGCGATTTGTGTGCTTTTCTTTGATATCATAGACTCAGAATGTACCTGAAAGTGTGATACCTATTGTTGAAGTTGTTGATGTTGTCGCTGTTGTTTTCATTGTTGTTGTCATCGTTGTTGTTATGGCTGCATGCCAGAGATCTTTTTCTGAATTGGGCCTTTTTTTCCTTGTTCCGCCCCTGCCCTATATATTTCAAATAATAAGAATCTTCCTCAATTGCTAAGTTCAAACGGCCCCAATTCGAAACTATTTAGTATGGGGGTGGGGGGGGGGGGGGGGTGTGCCTACCAAGATTTACAAAAGCTTAAACTTCATGTTATGATTACCCCCAACTTATGAAAACTCCAGCAGAAATACCATTGCATTAATGTTTGTTTGTATATATGAACGTATGCCAAGCTTCGTCGATTATGTTGAGCGTACATAAATCTTCTTCCCTATATTCATAGTTACACAAAGCATTCTATAACTTGAAATCTAGCATTGATCTCTTTCTTTAAAGATCTTTTTTCTTTTTTACCCTTCCGAATGCCTTGAGGTTAATTCAATCAGCTCTCGACCTGCATGGCAGGTTAAATCTCAACCGAAGATAATTGAAAATCATGACTTCTGCAGCGGGTTTCTTTAAGTCACATGACAGCTGAAAAGCGGGAGAATTCGATGAAAGAAGGATTGCAAACGGTGGGAAAATCCCATTTGATACAGCAAGTCAAGAACGATTTATTTAACATCACGCGAATTGTTATCCCGTTCCTGAAATGAGCTCTCTCAATGTACAGGATTTCTTTGCTAAATAAATGGATTCCACTCTGAAGAGAGTAAGTCAACCGCTACTTTAGAGTTTGGATCTGAGCTAAAAACTCTTTCAATAAAGTTGCACGCACCCGCCAAACGCAAAACATGCAGACAAATTTGAATTACCAAAAATATTTCTTGTCAGAATTTAACTACAGTATAATAGAAAGGTTTCTAGAAACTTAACACCGGAATTTTATTGAGCGATCAATGTACGCTAGAATGTCATTTTCTTCCTAATAACAATGACAAACTTTAGACTGAATTCACAAGTTAGTACATGTAGTTTCAAGATCCTATACGGGCAATAATTTAGTTTTGACAATACGTACTATCATCTACGAATAGTAAAACAAAATATTGGAGCCAGCTTTTTCTATCAGCAATTACATATCAGAGAAACAATCTCAGATATGATTTTTTATCTTCATAGATACATCAGTAGTGTATCCATCTTCGGCTCTCAAGACTTTTTCACCCACTCACATTTTTTTATGGGGCACATTTTGCAAACAAATTACATTAGCTTATAAAGCACACTACGCCCAGCAGTGGTCCGTGGAATTTGAATTTGGCTACCCTAGAAAAATGTAGTCCGAGTATCAGATTATAAAATAAAGTTCTAGAACCTTCGCCAAAGGCTCATCACTTTTTTCCACAAATTTCCATCAAATAAAAAAAAAAAAAGGATTTCCCAAGTTTGCCAAGTTCACCCCCCCCCCCCAAAAAAAAAAAAAAAAATAGGAAAGAGAGAAAGAAAGAGGCACTCATATTTTTCAAATATGCGGACACTAAATGTTATACAAGTCTTGTTAGACAAAATAATGGGACCGACACGAGACCGACTACAGACCGAAAGGAAAACTGCAGACCGTCTCAATGGCCCAGAATCGGTGGGTCCAAACTCCAGACCGTTGGGGTCGGTTTTGCGGTGTGACGAGGGTCTTTATATTAACTTCATTTTCAAGAGAAGTTTGGGTGAGCGGTGGTGATTGACTAGTTGGCACATGATTTAAGTCAATGCGAGGGGGCAATGTGGAATATTGATGAAGGCTCTTGACTCACATACGGAAGGTCATTGGTTCGATCCTCGCTCGGATCCTTCCTTGAACAAGGCGTTTTACCCGCATGATGTATGTCCCTAACTATCCAGGTGTAGAAAAAGGAGTACCTGGCACTGTTCGGGTAATAATAATAATTGTATGTTCCGCATAAAGAGCAGTGTTAACACTGGTGTGGTTACCCTGGGCAAATAAGAACCTAATACGGGAAAGGAATTTGCTTGTCCTCAATACAACAAACTTAGAGCGTTGTAACGGACATATTTGGTATTGGTGCGACTGATTTCTTTATTGATAAAGGCATATCAGAAAAATACAGACCACATATTTGTCTCTAGTGACGAATTAAATTCTAGTTAATAAAGGTATCGTCTGGCTGGGTGTGGTGGTGCAGCAGGCCGCTGGTGGCTGTTTTTTTTAGGCCGGCCACGGCCGGACTATCGAATTGAGACAAAGCTTTCTGACGCTCGGTTTCCATTCGGGAGGCTGCGGCCGGCGCATACTTGCGGACATCTTTGGTATTAGTGGTCAAATAAATCATTGTTTGCATTGATTATAGATAAAGTTAGGAAATAAGGAATACTTTTCGTTGTTAAGAAATAAACATGAAACTGGGAGTTCCTTTCAATACAAATAATCATCCGGATGTCAAGCAGAGTCAAATCCGATTGGATTTCAAGAATTCACCTGATCATTCATTTTTGCCCAAATCAAGCAAAAGTTGGAATGACAGATATATATTACCCCCACCCAATGACTTCGAGTACTTGAGATAGTCATCATGTTGAGGTCCTATTTGTCTTATTTATAATCGCAGAAGGGAAGCTGGGAAGTGGATTACATACAAACTATGACCTCTGACCTACATGGATGTTGGTGACTTTTTTTTTTTGGGGGGGGGGGATCTTGGTGAGGAGACCAGAATTTGAAGGTTGATCAAACATACCATTCGGATGATGGTAGATTCATCTCTACTTAGGGGGTACCTTTTAAAGAAAGCTTACAAAAGTTGCGATACTCTTGGATGTCACGAATGCAGATTTTGCTACGTGCTGCTACGTAACGGTACGATATACCACGACATCCTCCGTAAAGTTGCATACACTTTAATCGTATTAATCAGAAGTTATAAATGAAAACCAAATACAAGCTAAATTGAAGGGTATTGCAATGATTCTTGAAAATCGCAACTAGCTTGAATCAACGTTTATAAATAAAGTCTCAACAAATCAGATTATTACTGATTGCTTTGAGGAGCTTATTAAGACGTTGAGTTTGATTTGAACACGAATTCAATAGCCTTTCAAAAAAGAAAACTTTGAGTACACCATTGCATTGCCTATAAATAAATCATGTTCAGGTTATTTGATAAGTAATTTTAATATTTTAATATTTCAATAGGCTGATAGCCTTGCTCTAAGCTTATTTCTTGAATGTTTTTGCGATCATGTTTTGTTGTTGTTGTTGGAATGTTGGCTCAGTCAGTAGAGCGTCCGTCTCACAACCGGGAGGTCGTGGGTTCGAACCCCGGCCGCGTCATACCAAAAGACGTTAAAAGATGGGAGTTTGTTGCTACCTTGTTTGGCGTTCAACAATAAGGGATAGAGCAACGTCGATCTGGCGCTGCTCAGTGGCTGCCGGGCTCACGATCAATTGGGCAAAAAGAATTTCCGTTTCGGTTTAATACAATTTGGAGTGGACTATTAGGCTATTATTATTATTATTATTATTATGTTGTTTTAGTATTTATGTTGTTGTTGCTAGTTTTGCGTGTTATTGTTCTCGATATGTAAGAATTTAATTACTGATCGCAGCCCAGTTGACAAAAAATAATAGCGAACCTTCATGGGTGATTTGAATAGGATATATACTTTTCAAAATTAATCTCTTTGAATTCAAAATTTGCTTTAATTTTGTAGATAAGATAAACCCATTCTGATCTTTATGAAAACAGTAACCTTTCAACCGATTAGGGATCCGAAGGCGATAAGTATTGCCTCGTGGTCAACTTATAACACTTGTCAAACTCCTAAAGTTACCTGAAATCAATCTATAACACAAGTTGATTTATTTGTTTTCTTCATTAAATTTCCATTTTAAAAGTCTTACTCCGTATGAAAACAACAACACAGAAAAAGAAAACCATGAAAGTTGGGTTTAGGATTCGATTAAGGTTTCTTTCATTAATGAAGAACTGGAAAATATACCACACACTTAAATCTATATTGCCTTCATATTGAATCGTTTACCTGCAAGAACTTACCTGGGAGAGAGCTGACATGAATGTTGTCTGCATGTGGCCTTACAGAGGTCACAATCAGAACGTGCTTATGACTCTGAACCAATACTAGCCGATATCAGCAGGACTTTCGTTGCCATGCCAATTACTGATTCAGCTATCCAAATAATAAGGGGAGAGGTGTTGAATTTTTCCATCGGAATGGTTCCAGCCTGCTTTTAACTTGTTAGCATTTTCTACTATTGTCGGAACTACCATACACTCCAAAACATAAAATACTGCATGTGTTGGATATGTTGATGTTGCAGTTGTATTAGGTAAATTTGTATCCTTTCACTTTTAACCGACTAATATGAAATGAATCTGATTAATTCTTTCAATATTTTGTTATTGTTATTCATGTAGTCATTATTTTCTATCACTATTTCTTTTTATTTGATTCTCTTTTTAAAATTCCACTTTGCGGATAAGCAGACATTTGTCCTTCTTTAGATCTAGGTAAGAGAACAATGTACCTACCACGGATCTCGAATAATATATAGGTTAATGGTTTTAATCCAACATTAGACAATTGTAATTGTGCTTAAATGGAAGACATCGATCCTTGACATTAATTTTATTGTCTTTGTTGAAGACTGGTACCATATAATATTTACCTTTATCACGTGATATATTTCCCCCAATTGTCAAAAAACTCGACCTTTCTTTACAATGTCTTTAGCATGTCTAATGCAGTAGGAATTCTCTAGGTACGCATTCAACACCTGGGTTCCGAAAGACAATTGTAAATTAAATGCCTTGTCTATATATATGAATATACAATTAACAACTAAATCATTCACATCCCTTGTAAGTTTGATATTTTTGTTTGTCTTTCGTAACCAAAGCATGACAGGTGGAATGGTTTAATTAGGGCCTTTGTTGAATACTTTGGATGTAAGCTTTGATGGTTCACATTCTCAAGAAACATAAATTGGGACAGATTAACTTTCACTCTTAAAAGAATACAAACCTAAATAAGGGTATAAATAATTTAGTTGTTAACTGTACGTACGGACCGAGCTATACGTACATTGCACTAAATTTGTCTAAGACCTTTTGATTGTAAATCAAGTGAATGATACACTAACAAAGTTGATTACCACTGAACAAGATCACAACATATATTTATTATTTTCCAACAGATACCAGTAAATTCTGCTTCATCTTGTTAAGGACGAACCCGTCATGGATCGATTTATGCCAAGCTTATTAGCGGTTTTTTGTCTAATCGTCTCTCTTCAGAGCTCAACGGCCCGCCGCCGAGGACCTTACCAAGGTGAGAATGATGATGGATGGTGATAATGAAGGCGACGACGACAGATATGATGATAGTTATGATGATGATGATGATGATGATGATGGTTATGATGATGATGATGATGGTGATGATGATGATGATGATGGCGGCGAAGATTATGGTTGTGGGGATGATGGTGTTCGTGACGATGAAGATGATGGTGGTGATCCAGATGATGATGACCGTGGTGGTGGTCTAGATGATGATGACCGTGGTGGTGTTGATAATGATGTTGACTTTTAATGATAATCATGACAATGATAGTGATAATACTGTTGATTATGATGATAATGATGATGGGGTGAGGACGGTGATGATGTGATTGTTTTCTTTCTATATATCCTCTTTCGATAACAGCTATTTACAACAATGTGTATATGCAATTGTAACATAATTATCATAAGATGTAAAATATAAAACTAATGTGACATAATCACTAACTAAAATATTGAAAATATTGCTGATACTTGTGTTGATGGTGTGGATGATAATCATAGTGATGGTAGTGGTGACACTGATGATGATGATGATGATGATGATGGTTGGTTGTTGCTGATGAGTTGTTGTTGGTGGTGATAGTGGTGATGTTGGTAGTGGTCATGATTGTGTTGATTTGATGATAATAATGATGATTACGATGGTGATTAAGATGAAGAAGATGATAATAATAAACATAGTATGACGATGTTGGACGACGATCATTATGAACATTATTGTAAACATATTTTGTACTACCATTACTGTTACTATTAATGTAGATATTATTGTGATCATTATAATGGTTATTGTGTATGTCATTATCCCTGTCACAACATTAATGTCTTTTGGAAAGACATTAAAACAATCTACATTTGCCACACTCTACCCAGGTGAGGTAAATGGGTACTCGGTAGAAAGAAATTCCTTGAATGCTTGAGCGCCTTTTCATGGTAGCTCAACTAAAGCCGGGGTAATATTTATGATTGCAGGGCCCTCAGGGAGAACAGTGTCAATTAATTATGATGACACTACCCTGGATAAACAAGAAATACTATTATCATTATTATTATTATTATTACCTTTATCGCAGAAACATCAAATTGTGGATTCCAGAGAGCAGACCTGGCTCCTGAGTTAATGATCACCGGAGGCCGCATAGCCCAAGCGGGAGAGTGGCCGTGGCAGGTGGCTTTGTTGTACGAAGATTCCTTTCTCTGCGGTGGACAACTTATCGTAGAGGACTGGGTCTTGACTGCATCGCATTGCATGTAAGTAGCGCATGCAGCCGTAGACGCGTTAATTCTCTTTTCCCTATACCGCCTGCATACGCGGCGTCATTGCCATCGCCCTGGTTAGTAGGACCAACGAGCTATTCCATGGTAGGACCAGGATCTCTGGTAGGACAGTCAGGCACATAAATGCACGTGACAGGCCCAAAATGGCATTCGTCACGCACAGATGCAAGTCAATGGCGCAGGGATGCGATGGCTTAGCGCAAAGTTTGGGATATAACACCAAATTGACGCAGGCGGAAAATTTAAGTATAGCGCATGGGGACGTCACTTCCATCGCGCTGCTTAGTATAGGACATTCAGGTAGAGAATTGCCCAGCACAGGCCAAAACTTATTCCACAGGCACGCATTATTGTATTCCACAGACACAAACGCAAGTCATTGGCACAGGAATGCGGTGGTGTAGCACCTTGAAATTCATCAATCTGAGATGGATTGAAACCCATGATGGTTTGCATGCTTAGCATAGTCGATAGTCGCTCTCTGTCGACTAAACCATGCACCTCCCCTCCTCGATTTATTTTGTCTCTTGCACACGAGGCGTTACTTCAATTGCCTAATCGCCTGCGTAAGATATATCTGGGAAGGCAAGTAACACATGCGCTATGCAGATGTTAAAAACATTGTTTGCACTGTTCAGGCTATCACTCCCGCATGACGCGTCAAAGACAAGGGGGCGTTTCACAAAACTTGTCATCAATGACAAATGACAGTTTTTGTTATAAGCTATTGAAATCCTTGCTTCTGATTGGTTATCAGCAGATTTGTCACTGATTTTTGTCATTTGTCAGTGAAACAAGACTTTGTGAAACGGGTCCCGGAACATGCAATCACTGACGCAGTTCTACGCCAATGCATGTGACGCCTCGTATGCTAAGAATTTGACTTATCTTCTTCGAATTTCTTTACCCCTGAAGCACCCACTTGAACAATCCAATGGGACACAGTATCATGATGGGTAGCATCCACCTCAACAACTTCACCGATGGGACACACACGCAGGTCAAGGATGTCCTTGAAATCTTTCCTCATCCGAACTACTCCACGCTCATCAGTGACTATGATCTCGCCCTCCTGCACCTAGCGGAACCTTTCGAGCTGACAGACTATGTCCAGACCGTCTGCCTTGCCAAGGCAGGCATGGAGGAGATCTATGAACCTGATACAGCCATGTGGGTGACAGGATGGGGCGCCAAAGAAGATATGGGTAAGAACGTTTCATTTTTCATTTCATTTTATTTTATTTCAACACGGATCACTTGCTTCAGCCAATGGCTGTTCTTTTGCAAGTCCGTGCAAGAATTCCTTTAGACTGTGAAGCGTTGTCGAGAAAGATACGGTTACTATAGCTGTAGGCGGACGGAGTATGTTGTCATCAAATTTGCCATGTGGATTTGATTCGTACTCTTTATTCATATAACTCTGACGCTGAGTTTGATCTTGGTATCTGAACCCTTTCTCTCTTTTAAACTCACAGGATGCTTGCACTATCCGAAAGAGCGTAGGGCCCGAGTTAGAAAATTTAACAGTTTTGAATAGTGAAACTTTGCATTCTAGAACACTTCATCTAAGGAGAAACTATCTCCCCTTACAAAATATTTGTAAGACTCTGAGCGGGGGGGGGGGGGGCATATCCCATGATGCCGCCATTTATTCTTCATTGCTATCATACTTTCTGTCGATTATGTTGATTTGAAATGGAAGTAAAATGTTTTGTGCCTGGGCGTATGTTGATATTTGTTTGTGATATATAACAACCCAGCATGAACAAAAATATTTTGCCGTGGCCATCGACCAACTATAGAGTTGATCCCATAAATGTTCAATCAATTATCACCAGGGGTTCTTATAGCTTCTCTTTCTCTGTACGTTCTGTATTGCGTATTTTGTTTTCGTTCTTGTTTTTCTTATACAAATTGAAAGGAATACATTTTTTATTCCGTAACGGGGTTCCATCTATCAATTTCATCCTTCATTGGGAACTTGTACACATGCCAAGACTTTTCTACGAATAACGATAGGCTTCCAATCCTGCTGGGCTTATAAGTTATATAAGATCCATGACCCAGGTCGAGTAAATGTCAGATGCAAGCGCGCAAAATGATGCCATCGGCTTGAATTAGTTTCGAAACGATCATAACAATTTAACAAGGTATTTATGTTGATATTAAGTCCCATTCGATTATCGAGCATGATATAATGTTTAATAAACGCATAGTTACATAGTTACATGTACATTTCCTTCATATTTCGTCGCATCCACGCTTTGGTATGGCTATCAAGTATCAAGTTACAATTAACCTTTGACTTGCCCCTTAGTTTAGAAAAAGATTAGGGTTGTATGTAACGTCTCGTTCTCGTACCGTCTGCAAAGAAACAAGATTGAAGTTATTCTTTCATTCACTAATTATTTTGTTGTTATAAATGGTTATAAAATAATTCTCAGAAGAGCAATGGTCCGAGATTGAACCTTGGGGACCCAACATGAGCTCATCAAGGAATTGGGTGAAAACCTCTTTGAATAACCTACTGCATTCTGTTTACAGGGCAGTGTTAAACCATATACGTGACAGTTATCAGAATGAGATACTTGAATTAGAAAATTTATTAGAATTGATATGAAATTGACTCAGTCTACATTGGACTACACACTTCTGGTATGGCTGTTTGGTTCCCACATTCAATTATTTCTGGTCATGAAAAAATGACAAAGCCTTTAATATCTCATTTGTAATTGTTCACTTTTTCCAGAATCTGTTTTCTTTAAACGTCATATGTGCTCTTATTTCCCCTATGCGCCACAGGTGGACTTCCTAAAACCTTGCATGAAGTTGAGATTCCTATGGTAGACCATGAGCAATGTCGGGTCATGTACATAGGTGAAGATAATATCACACCCAACATGATCTGTGCTGCCCCTGTGGAAGGGGGAAAAGGACCATGTGGTGTAAGTATGATTATTAATGTATTCCCTTTACCTTTACCGGCCGATGATATAGAATCGCATGAATACAATATAACATTTCCCCTATTCTCTTAACACACGATCGCAACTAATTTCGAGAAATCAACCTATAAAGGCAATTCCAATATTCTTAAGCGTCACCTATCCAAAATTAATGTGCGAACATGCCAATGATTTCTATGGAACATAAGATGTGTCGATAATTATAAATCTATATCATGAATAGATGAAAGGTGCACACAAATTGTAAAGTTAGATGTCATTAATTACAATATTTGATCGTAAAATCGTGAAAATGCATAGGTCAACATTAAAACATTTTGACTTGTATTTTACCATCATAACTCACAAGTAAGGAAACTTTGAATTTCATGTACTTTATTGCGATGTGGGAGGACCCTGTATATAAACACTGTGTCTACTTTTGACGATAGTTTGAATCATATTTCCGGTTTTGTTTGTATTGAAATACAAGATTATTACAAGATGTCTCACGGGTATGTGGGTCATTGGCGAATCCAGGGTTCTCGGGGGTATGGGGGATGTATAACTGAAGAAGTTTACCACGATATAGATTTTCAAAGGCATATTTATTTCATAATATTCTTTAACAAAAGCAAGAACAACTCGTCCAATCTTGCGCAGAGGAGACACGCAATTGTGCGCCCCCCCCCCCACCGGGAAGGGGGATGTGTCCCGTATGTCCCCCCCCCCCTTTGATCCATCATTGTAGGTACCTATCAAAATGTTGAAGGCGAATGCGAGGTATTGTGTGAAATAGTGCCTCAAAGTCCCCATGGGTTTGACATACGTGCTGTGAACCAATTCAGTAACTCGACCCCCAAGTTCATGACTATTTTCCGGTAATTTTAACATTGGCGTAGCAGCGGGAAGCAAAGGGGCTCCTGAACGGTGCATCAAATAACGAGGGGGAAAAAGTTGAAAAGGAGAAAAACAGAGGGAGAAAAGAAAGTAAAGTTAGGAAAGGGATCTAAAATGAGGACGATGCGACCTCTTTAATAGCCTACACCTTCCCCAATCGATGGCCTTCTTCATTTACGCATCCATCATTCTCGGGGTGGAGCAGGGCAGTATGCCTAACAAAAGTTTACCATAATTTTGTTTTATTTGTGTCATAATATTATATGACGAAAGCAAAAACAATTCGTCTACCCCTCATTCACCCCCCCCCCCCCCCCCCACCCATCCATGACACCAGTGCCAATGAATACATTCAAGAGAAGTCCAACCTTGGTAGCAGACTACTCTAGAAGAAAGGAGAAGAATCCGAAAACATGAATGAAATAATACCAAAAATAAATAGAGAAGGTCATGATTTGTTTAAAGTTGTAATCACTATGGGTACGGGATCTTCAAATGGGTCGAATTAGGACGTCTCTGTGATGTAGCGGCGGACAACTTTCCGGATACGGAGAAAACCTAAATCGTCTCTCAATTTTTTTTCTTCAATGCTTTTCGAAATAACCATTCACAAAATATTTCTCATGATACATTTCAATCAGTATTTGCCCATTTCTGGTCAGTTTTTACTTTGTTTAAAGCTTTCGGAGTGACAAAGAAATGACCCCTTAAGATATGATTTTTGTTGCCAGGGGGACAGTGGTGGACCTCTTGTGTTAAAGAGAGGTGATCAATGGTGGCTTGCCGGGACTGTACTGGGTGGAAATGGATGCGGCAGCCCAGACTTTCCAAACGTTTTCCAGAACGTCGTCGCTTACCAGGAATGGATTGAACCGATTTTCAGTAACCGTCTCCCCGAAGCCCGTAAGTACCTATAGGGTTAACACCCTCCCCTATTTTATGAAAAAGGAATGACTTATGAAGATAATCATGATATCAACAAATATTATACTACATATACTTTGGCGAGAATTTTCTCCGCGATCAACTCCTGGCAATAAGGCCAAAAAAAAAAAAATGTTTGGTTGTCCTCGATTGCTTTTCTGGAGTAGGGGCGGGCGGGCGGATTTTTTTTTTTTTTTTTTTATTCATTTTTTGTGTGTATTTTTTTGATTTTTTTTTTTTTGATTTTTTTTTCTTCCCCATTTTTTTTTTTTTTAAATAATTTTTTTTCCATAAAAAAATAAATAATTGGGATTGTCAAGCATTTAAACAAACAAAGTCTATAAAACACTTTAATATGGTAAAAGACTAGTTTAATGTACAATGAATATCAAGACCAACACAGAAAGTATTTTGGGCTTTGAAATACAGCACCTTTTAAATCTCCATTGTACTACTTATAGCTACTTGCGCCCTCTATGTAGCAAACAATGCCTAATCGGTGACCTTTGGTCCCCATTATCCTCTTTATCTTATATTAACTGAGAGCTGATTTGATGAGATAACCACCTGTCCAGTTACCTTGTAGGGTGGTCTTATCCCTCCTGTAAACTAGTACAGATGGGCTTTAAAATGAGTTTAAGAATGCTCAGAACCTGATTTGAATGAACGGGATTTTGACATAGAAAAATAAAAATGGCAAGTTTAATAAATACCTAATTGCGTACTGAAAAGATCAAACTGGCAACGGGACGCATTTTGATCCTTGCAAAAGCATAAAATGGTATGTTTGGCATTTAAGATTGCTCCCCCAAAATAAAAAATAAAAAATAAAAAAAAAAAAAAAGAATAAAAAAAAAAAAAAAATATTAAAAAAAAATAAAAAAATACGAGCGGCCCGAAAATGACGAGCGGGCGGTCGAGGACAACCAAACAACTTTTTTTTTTTGGCCTAAAGGGTCGTTCACATATATGACGCCTTTGACCGCCGCGGTTTCTCGCGTCATGTGCAAACGGACCTAAACCTGAAGTAAAGCCACTCACCTATATAATCCTAATCATAAGCCAACACTTAACCTAAACCCGGTCGCAAACTAGGAGTACACTCTATTTTGTATTTGATATTTTCAGGTGAAAGTGTCGCCTGAGCAAATATCGGACCATCTGCATGTCTCAATTTGTTGCTACATATTTAATATGACTTCTTAAAACACACCAATGAGTATCCTTAACTTTTACAAGTACGAAACAGATAGACGTGTAGGTAAATAGTTAGATTCCGATTATGAATTTTAGCCTCCTTTATATCAAATCTAAGAACCCGAAACCTCTAGAGAATATTTCTAAATAAATGGAAGGGTCCAAAACGTTTAGAGGTATCACAATCGAGTGATTTAACGGAACTTAGCTGAAAATACACAAGTCATGGGTTCGAGCCCTGGCACGGCACTTATGTCCTAGAGCAAGGCACTTTATCTGCATTGCTCCTCTCCACCCAAATGTCAATTTGGGCGCGTTCATGCTTGATTTTAAAGGTAGAATGAGCGATCTGAAACTCTCATCGTAAACGCTCATCGTGATCGCAGTTCCACGGTGTAGCTGTTCATGCTTACTTCTCTGGCTCATCCAGGCAATTCTCCTTGTGTGGCATTGTGTGACCTTCACTGTGCATGCTACGTAGACCCACTAGAGGTCAGTGCGTTGAACCCATTTAAACGCGTTTACAATTGTAAACGCATCTTTTTGTGAGTTTACGATCGGCGTTCGTGATCGCCGTTTTTCGGTGATTCTACAAAAGTGAGCATGAACGCAAGCGTGTTTTAAACTAAACACGTAACAGATGCCTGATTCTGGCCGTCAAAATCAAGCATGAACGCGGCCTTTGATACCCAGTAGTAAGATGCGAACGTCATCGTGGTTGTGCGCGCCCGTGAAAAAGGCGACCAGCTGGAAAATTCCCCAGGAAGAGGAGAATGTGCACTATAATATGTAGAATAGTAACTGAACCAAGTGACCGGGGTAATAATAATACTTTATGTGCTTTGTTCAATTAATGGTAAAGTGCTTTAAGAAACCGTATTATTATTATTATCAATAATAATTGATTGTTTATTTATTTAAATACATATTTATCTGTTAATCTAGTCAATTTCCTTTTCACATTTAGTCATTCATTAACTTATTGATTGATTGAATTGTCTCTTCATCTAATCCTTGACAGAAACGACACGTTGTCGGGATGATCAGTTCAGCTGCAAGGAGGGTTGGTGCATTGATTACTGGAGACGATGTAACGAGCGTGAAGACTGTATGCTCTCCACTGATGAACTCTACTGTGGTAAATACTGGGGAGTTATAGCCCTTCGTCTTATTGGTCCTATGTCCCAATATTTCCTAGTCCAATTGCTCCTGCGTTTCTTTTGTACGTCCCATTGGTCCTATATCCCAGTGGTTCTTAGTCCAATAATTTCCCTAGACCCTTTTTGCACCCTATTGACCATACGCCGAGACAGACCTTTGGTCCTACTGCCACTAGTCCTATATGCCTATGTCCCATTGTAAGATAGTCCAATTCTTCCTAAGTTCATTTTTTTGTTCGTCATATTGGTCTTAAATCCGGATTGCTTTAGGCTGGCTACCTCTGTATCTGTATGGTTTGGTTAGAAACATATCCTCTTCAGACACATACACGCTAACTTTGTGATAACAAAAGAGCATTGCGTTCAGCTGTCCAATCTCCCATTTGTCCTACTTTCAATCTGGTCTTACCTCCCACTGGTCCGACAAGCACAAGGTCTTACATCTCATAGTTCATACGTCACATGGATCCTATGTTCGATCGGTCTTACAACCCACTGTTCTTCATCATTCATGTACATCAAATTCAAACCATTCTTCTATATCCCTTACTTCACATATATCATTTGTCTAACAACCCAAGTTAGGTCTAACACGAACTGGTCTTACAATCAACTGTTCTTGTTTCCTACTGGTCTCATGAGCCACTGTTCACATTCCAGTACGTCCCACTGATCTTACATCAACTTGGTCTTGCAACCCATAGTTCCCAGATCTTTGCTCCTCCGTAGGTAGTGGAAACTGTTTCCCCTAAATTCCACTGGTCCTACGTCCCTTTGATTCAACAAACTTTTTTTTTTTTAAAGACCATCGTTCCTGCATCTCTTTGATCATACATATGTTTATTTTAATATGTTTATTTTAATAGACCAGTGTTCTTACATAATTATTTGGTCTATTGAGCTATTGAAATAACATTCAAACGATAAGAATTTAAGTAAAATGACGAAGTGCCTGCCCTGTCGACTAAAATATAGTACTTTTCAAATTCGACTACGTAGGCCTACATTGGGAAGAACAGATTATTTTTAACTTTATAGAAGATTTGTTTTTCCGAGTCCAGAAGAAATCGTCACGCACGGACTGGATTATATCCTGGTGGTATTGGACAAATAAGATTTATCTTACGGACACTGATACCATTTCTGGAAATCTTCAAGCATACCGACAATTAGTTCTGTAAAAACCTGTAACCATCCGTTTCCCATAGCAAGGCTTTTCACTGTCCATCTATGTAACATCATTTCATTTACAATAGAGGAAGAACTGAAGCTGTTTGACATGCATTTTCACCGTCGGCTGAGCTACAAAAGCATCATAAGGAATTTCACAGTGGATAATTCTCTCGAGTGCGCCAAGGCATGCGTCAGGACGCGAAAGCCGATGAAATGTGGAGCTTTTGACACGGTTGTTGGGCTGAACAACACTCGCAATTGCTCGCTGGGTGTTGAAGCATACTCTATAATGGAATTAACTCATGAAGAAGCCGAGGAGGCTGGGGTATCCCACTTCACCTACAGATTCTACCCAGGTAAGTTGTGATGCCCTTCTTTCGTGAAGTGTAGGCCTGGTCCTATATGCCTATAAACGACATACCTTCACCATCTTTGCCCGTTGTACAAGGGGTGTTATTTCGATGGCGATATTTCCTACAGGTACGTAGGCCAAATAATGCATGTTACGACTGATGACAACTAGGCTTAGTAAGGTTCTATGAATATGAGCCTGGTGAATCTTTGGGGTTCTGAAAATAAATTCAAAAGCAAAGAAAAACCTTAATGGTTTGATCAACTGAGCCGTCTCTATGGTAAAAAGTCTTATTTGCAATCTGTTTGGAAAAACTTGTTATCACTAACAAGATACCATGATTGTTATGAGCGACAGAAATCCTCACATTTGATCGGCTGTGAGCAGATTTGTCAAACATCTGTGGCGGTCGTTATTGATAAGAAGGTTTATGAAACAGATTCGTGGCCTTCAGTAATTCTATACATTTAGATGCGCAAAGAGACAAAACTGATTCTTTCCTTTTGTATGATTCCCGTATATACAGAAGTCGGAGAGGACGAGATAACATATCACATCGGGATGCTCATTTCGCCGAGCACCACTCGCAACTCCGACCAAGTCAAATTCGTCTGGAACCTAAATCTGGATGCCCCCAACTCCAACACCATCGTCTTTACCGTCATGAGTGTGAAGTCGTGGACAGAAGACTGCAGTAAACTTGGAAAGAGGGGCATGCTGATTGTAAAACCAGCAAAAAGTAGAAAGCGAAAGAAGAACAGGGGAAGGACTGAGGAACCCGACAGCATTAACACATGTCTGTCAGAGCTCACGAAAGGCGACAAGTTGCGATTTCATAGTCTCAAGGCTAAAGTGGTCTTCTACACTACCCATCTTCGTAAATATGCGCTCACTCTCGAGTATGAACCAGGTAAAAGGCAATATTCCTGCTCACTTTACCCTCTTTTGCGTCCCCTCTCATGGTCATGTAGCACGATCGCAATTACGTGCGAAAAATCAACTCAAAGGCAATTTCAATACACCGTTGTACATCCCATAGAAATCATCTTCAGATTACTTAAAGATAAAGTTGAGTTCTGGTCATGCGATTGCATTGCGAAAGAAATGTAGGGGAATCGATCACAAAGGTTGATCATCTAGCATAATAAGTATTGGCGTGTACTGCAGGGTTCTGGAATCATCAAAAATGATAAGAAATTTGACCAAGTCTTGGTAAAGTTACAAGCACTGTAAACAGAAAGATATATATACTACACAAACGCATGGCATATAAATCCGTTCCAATTCTTATGATGTTACATGCTATATTAAGAATATTAAGGCATTGGAAGAGCAATGCTTTTCAGGGAACGTTTTTTATGTGATGTTCTACCACACTTGCATAATAACAATGATAACGCTCACAAATTATGTTTCGCCTCTTCCCAGAGCTCAACCTTCTCTTTAAACACGACATTGTCATGTTTCGAACATTTCAATAGGTGACGCTCAATGCTACTGAAATTGCCTTTGGATGATTTTCCGAAAGCAGATGCGATCGTGTTTTTCCATACTCTTAATGATAAAATTACGTCTTTCTTCTAATAGCATGTTCTCTTTCACCCCTTCTTTTACAACTCTCTATTTCTCTTTCTCCCATTCTCTTGTTTGTTTCCTCTTGACGTCGTCATGGCCTTGTTTCTTTTTTCTCGTTGACATCCGATTATCGTCGAATTTCTCTTTTTTCAATGTTTGCTTTTTTCCATTCGTTTGAATTGCCCCTCTAAAGTAGGCTTAAAATACTCTCTTTTTCCACTACATCTATATGTAAATTAATATTATATTAAATCACATCTCAAGATATTCGTATTTCTATTTCTCTTTAGTTCGTCACACTCCTCTTTCTCTTGCTAACATAATATTATCGTAGTCTTATTGCTCCTTTCTCCCCCTCATACTTTCCTCTTTCTCACCCTCTCGCTCTCTCTCTCTCCCTCTTGATCCTCTTAAAATAATGTATTCCTTCCAAAGTCCAGTCACACAGTCGTAGCCTGCGCAGTTCCACAGATAAATTATTGTTTCAGATTCCCCATGGCAAAACTAAAGTAACACTTGGGTACCGTGCTTTAGCTATTGCTGCCCCCAAACTATGGAATAGCTTGCCAATAGAAATACGAAGCACTCCATCTCTCAATGTTTTCAAATCCAATTTAAAAACTTATTTGTTCAACTGAGATATCTTATTTTGTAGAATTTAGTAAAAAGGAGCTCTTAACCAGCGCAGCTGAATATATTTTGTATAAAAGCTGCGCTATATAAATTTATTATTATTATTATTATTATTATGTAAATGCAAGTCATTCTTTACGATGTTCTAAGTATTTCTACCTCGCTATCTTCACATTTTCTTCCTTTACCTCTGCTCTTCTACCATTATCTCACTCAATTTCTATTTGTTAACTTTTATTTTCACAATATTCCCTCATCGAATTGATCCCCTTCATCCGTTTCGTACACTACTTTCCATAGGATACTATTATTTTGTAAACGTAGATTTCATTTTGTAGATCTGATCTGATATATTCTCCAGGTCATCTGGCAGATCAGATACAAACGTTGCTGTTTATTTTCCAAATAATATCCAACGTTAAGATTTTTTATTTAACTAACGGTATTACGATATTTATCAATTTTGTAGCGGATTGTGACTTTTATTTTCCTAATGAAATGTTTTGTTGGTATTGTCTGATGACATAATGATGTTCTGTATCATTAATTTCCAGAATACAACTGCACTAAGACGATAATGTCCCCAGGTACCCTAAAGTCCCCGAAGTACCCCGGTAAATACCCACCTTCCCTTGAGTGCAAGTGGCTCTACAAGGCGTTGCCCGGAAACGTCATCAATGTTCAGATGCGCGATTTCATGGTCGAGAAGGTACCCGATTGCGAGTTTGACTACGTACAGGTAAGCCAATACTTCGCAAGGGGGTAGAGTCATTGCCTGGAAATTTCGGGGGGGGGGGGTTAAGAGTTCACCATTTCTTGTGGAAGAGGAGAGTACCGGATGTCTTTTGTGGTGAAGCACGTTACATCATACAATCTCATTTCATATTCCGCGAGAGAGTGTAGCGACCGAGGAAAAATTTTGCATTTTGACTATTATTAATACTTGACATTTTAATTCATTACAGAGCTTTAATATATAGTGTTAAAAATTACACGAGAACAGAACGATTGTCTTTTTGAGGGGTATTTTTGACATTTTTGTGGGGCACCTGGGGGAGGGGGTCACCTTAAATATGTTGGGAACCCACGCCCACCCCTTTGTTATGCCAGTTCCAACAGATGTACGACACTCGCTCCTGTAACAGTTGCTCCCCAGAAATTCTCTACACTAACCGAATACTTAACTTGAAACAATTCCACCCGGAAAAGTGTGATATATGCTTCCAATATACATAAATTAGTATAAATAATCAGTTATTACTTTATCAAACAAATATTTTATTAAATGTTATTACAATTTCCCTTTCGATTCCCCTAAATTAAATTAACACCCTCCCCAGCCTCTGTTTATATGGAGTAGTAAGAGTTGTCCTCTTTTGAGCCATCCCATGCCAGTTCAACTGTGCCAGACGAGGCCGATAACAAGATCCATCCAATGTTAGGAACTGCTTGGTGATGGGATGGAATTATCGATAATCTCTATTTCAACTCAATATTCAATCTTAGATATTTGATGGGAATACGACGGAGGCTACCCAGTTGACCGAGAAACGATGTGGCTTTGAATGGCCAGACATTATCACGTCAACCAGTAATCAAATCCTCGTCGTTTTCGTCTCAGATTCTGAGGTCATGAAGACGGGCTTCAACGCTCTAGTCACATACGAACGAAGTAAGTAAACACACATACACGTGTACAGTGACATCCAGCATTTATACAGTGGCGAATCAAATACTTAGTAATCTCTGACCGAGAGCCAGCAAAGAGTTCTAAAATTATTTGAGAAGAAAAGTCGTTCAAATTGTTCAGCCTTTTTTCAGAGGGGGGGGGGGGGGGGGGTACACTGCTGAGGGCCACAGTTCTTTGTTTGTTCTTAAAGTGTACTAAATGTATGTCATATTCTAAGTTTGTCTGGGGGGGGGGGGCTGCTTGCCTACCCTTCCCCCTTGAGTCGAGTTGGAGTCGGCATACCCCGTTAACATTTTGCTGACCATAATGAACATCGTTTGCTGCAAAACCCATCTGCCAAGGACTCCTGCAAATTATTTTCTTGATTCAGTCAATAAAGGCTTCATATTTTATAATCGAATAAATTTGTATAGATGGCCCCTGATTGGTTAACAGTAGGGATGTTGCTCTTTTATACTGTACCTTTGTTCAAGCTTGTCGTCAGTCACCTAGTTCTCTGAGCTGGATTTAATTACCGCACTTCAAATCAGTGTAGAGTTCATTCAGCTCCGTCAATCCTCAGTTGATAAAATGCGTGATCTGATTCGTACCTTCCATTTTCCTGAACTTTTGTCACTTACTTTTTCAGCCTCCGGCTCTGGCGGCTCAAGACGGAGAGGCCAACGACTGACTGCAGGCGACACGAGCGACTCTGCGAAGGACTCGAACTTCGTGTTTTATAGCCTTTGGGGGACAGCCGCTTTTGCTTTCGTTGTAATCACTATATTGGGCATTGTATGCTACATGTTGAAGAAACACCTGAATGCAGCAAACGCCCTGGTTAGTACATTCAAGAGGAACAACATCATCTTCGATTCTCATTGAAAGCGTGAAGTCAAAGGCTTATAATCTTGAAGGTGGACTAGTTTAAAACTTTGTTTAACTTGGTCCACTTGATGTATGGAGCGCCAAGTGTAAAGATCTTTATTCTATACAAATTACTGTTGTCGAACTTTACCAAAATAAACGAAACAAATTCTGTCATAAATTAAAGATTATACAACTTACAAGTAAATTAATTTCATATTGAAATGAATTTTGTTTCTTCATTTAGTTACAGAACTATGGTATACGTTAAATTAGGGAAAGGGGAGTTTTACACTTAGCGCTCCATAAATCAGTGTCCTAAGTCTACACCCTTAAACCTGGAACTGAAATTAGTAGTACGCCTTTAATCGGTAGCTCGCGAAGTGAATGGATAAAATCTGCCGCTGTCTATAAATAGTTTAAGTAAAGCAGAATATTGTTTCTATTATCCAAGTTTACTTTCAATTAAGTGTTATAGTTTGCACAAGAGTGCCAACGGTACATTTTTGGTCCTGATAACAATTTTTGAAAATTTGTTGAATGGTAAGAATGATTTGAATTTGTATTGTAGAAATGTTTGAATTTCAAATTTCAAGAATTCAAATAATTCCTGCCAACCTACAGACCCTCAAGAAACTGTCATCCTCAACGTTCATGGTTATTCTAGATGTCATTTAATTTTCCTAAGGCAAAGGATGTGATTTTGATGTTGATACTTGTACGCATGATAATTTTATTTGCTATTTTCAAAATTGTTACGTTAAAAGATAGTGTAATAAAAATGAAAATTTCTTTTGATGTAGAAATTATGATGAAAAGAGAAATTTGTCTATAGCAAAGGACAACTATTAGACCTATGTCCCTACAATTACATTTTCAAAGTTTCCATTAAACACCCCCCCCCCCCCCCAATTCTCCCCGGAATTAGAGATATTTAGCAAATTAGTAAAACAAAATTGTTTCGCCCAAACTGTGAATTGTTGTGTTAAAGTACGAGATCCGAATATTTTGTATATAACATTTTCATATTTTGTACATTTTGTATATTATTCACAATATCCCCATTTTTAAACATTTGTATGTGAAGCAAAACACCAAGAACAATTAAGCGAACATTAAAAATCCTACTTTTTCATGAATTTCTGCTGGAATATACACATTTCATTGCCCTTGATGTTAAGCAAAACAGCTATGAAAATGCATTTATTCTGCATTTCCTATTTTTGCATATATATTCTTACTACTATTTATGCTAGCAGTAGCATGTATACGATCAGTAAATGTTGTATTATATCAGAGCTGAAAATGCCAATATATTTTTACTCAATAATTCCCCTTTTTGAAGTGCATGTTCCTAGACAAGTTTATTTCATATTAATTAAATCGTATATTATTTGCAGCTTTATGATCCTCAAAAGAATATCAGGCTCGCTAAGATTTATTTTTGAAATTTATCTTTTTCATCGGTAAGGCCTACCTATGAAATGTTAAATAAACTGTTGTAAGTGTTTGGTTTCGGTGTTATAACAGCATGTGTGTTACCATGGTATCCATTTCAAAATCAGTTCAGCTCGAACACGTCAATGCACTACAATTTTAATCCTTTGTAATTATTGATGTTCACGAATGTAGAAAATAAAGTTCCCACACAGGTTATATCTGTACACCATTTAGCTGAACGTCAGGTAATTTATAGTTTTCTTGGATGGTCTCCTCTGTATTTCATCATTTCTTCTTAATATGTTTAATGAGATGATTGCTTGGTCCTTTGGAAAAAAAGAGAAAAAAAAAAAATCTTTAGGCAATTAAGAAGGTCATCTTGATTCCCTTTCTGTTGTTCTATCGATGTATTCTTTTGCCGAACAGTGGTGTAGCGTGATTCCAACTATAGGCAGGGGCGTCGCTAGACCTTTTTCAGTGGGGGGGGGGGGGGGGGGGGGTGTAGAGGCCAATTTTTACCGACAAAACTAGCCACCAATTACCGACAAAATTAAATGTCCAATATCTAAACATTTAAACCTATAAACCCGGGGCCGAACGCTAAATAATTTTTCCTATGGACTATCTATAAGTACTTGCATATGCGCAAATGGTCATTTTCCTCGACGACATAAATATATGAATTATTTCGTCAACAAAGTCAGCATCATAGCTATATTTTAATGCAGGCACGGAGCTAGGATCTTATTTTAGGGAGGGGCGGTAGAGAGCAAGCGAATCACTTAAAGAGCGCGCGAAACGCGCTCATTAGGGGGGGGGGTGGGTGATAGGCCTTTCGCGCGAAGCGCGGAAGCTTAAACGTTACCTTAAATTATTAGGAAAAAAAGACGATTTATTGTACCGTTCTCGACATTTAATCCTTGTCTGAGTGAAGTTCCCCCCCCCCCCCCCTCCCGCGCGAAGCGCGAAAGCTCTGACGTTTCATTAAATTATTATAAAAAGAAGACGATTTGCTGTACCGTTCTCGACTGTTAATCCTTGTCTGAATTCAGTTTCTCCCCCTCCCGCACAGCGCGGAAGCTTTGACGTTTCATTAAATTCTGAGAAAAGCAGACAATTCGGTGCACTGTTTTCGACTCTTAATCCTTATCTGAATTCAGTTCTCCCCCTCCCGCGCGAAGCGCGGAAGTTTTGGCGTTTCATTAAATTATTAGAGAAAGTAGACGATTCGTTGAACCGTGCTCGACTCTTAATCCTTTCCTGAATAAAGCTTCCCCCCTCCCGCGCGAAGCGCGGAAGTTTTTAGGATTCCTTAAATTATTAGAGAAATAAGACGATTTGTTGTACAGTTCCCCACTCGTCTAAATGAAGTTTTCCCCTTCCGCGCGAAGCGCGAAATTTTTGGCGTTTCATCACAACATAGAGAAAGGAAGACAATTTGTCGTACCGTTTTCGACTCTTAATAAGCCATATTTGTCTGAATTCACTTTCCCCCTCTCGCGCGAAGCGCGGCAGCTTTGACGTTTCCTTAAATTATTAGAGAAAGAAAACGATCTGTCGTACCGTTTTCGACTCCTTATCCTGCCACAGGGCTAATCCCCCAGTGCCAGATTTATAACGAGATAATCGGATTAACGCGATGGTACTAACAATAGCGCGTGCAAAACACTAGACACAGTCCAATGGGCATGAACAATAACTGCTATTACGAATGCGTGCTAGCATGCAAGAAGCAGAGTAACAATAGCGTGCGAGCAGCCTTATGGCAGGCTATGAGTTAATAAGCCATATTTGTCTAAATGAATCTTTGGCGTTTCATTACAATATAGAGAAAGGAAAACGATTCGTCGTACCGTTGTTGACTCTTAAACCTTGTTTGAATTTAGTTTCCCCGAAAATTTTAAACCTCTGATTTCTTTAGCTGATATTATAGGAAAGTGAAACTTCGAGAAAATACAAGTATTGTAGTTGTAATCACTCTCGAAGTCGTCACAGCGGATAAAAAGTCACAGTTCGTACGTAGGGAAAAAAAAACTTGTCGGCCGACCGACAATATACATCTCACCGACTTCAAACTTCTGCATTGATATAAGTACACGAGGATTGAGCAAGAATACCGACACAGCTGACCCGACACAGCAACATAATTGGCCGTGTCTTTCTTGCTCCCTCGAAGAGACGACTCCACCCATTAACCCCCATCTCTCTTTTACTCCCACTCCTCTTCTATCAGGCTCTTACCTCCCCTCTCTCTCCTCTCTTTCATCTTCCGTTTCTTTTGTTTCCCTTTTACTCTTTTTTCTTCATTTTGTTTTCCCTTTCTTTCTTTTCTTTCTTTTCTTTCTTTTCCTTTCTTTCCCTTTCCCTCTCTTTTTTTCTTTTCTCTCTCTCTTTCTTCTCTTTTCTTTCCTTTCTTTTCCTTTCTTTCCCTTTCCCTCTCTTTTTTTCCCTCCCCCTTTCTCTTTTTTCCCGACGGCAGCGCAATTTTACCGACAAAATCCTGACAGGTGGGGGGGGGGGGTGTCGCACCCCCGACACCCCCCCCCCTTTGGCGACGCCCCTGACTATAGGGGCTATGTCGTATTGCGTAATTGAACATGTGAATGTGCAAGGCCATCTAATAGAGGAGAGAAAATGAGTGTGGATGACCATTTCCTCTTCAAATCCTCTTTTCATATCCCTTCCTTTCATTCTTGTTTTTTCTCTCATTCTTTTTTGTGGGGGTGGGTGTGGGAGGAGGGGGCAGAAAGCTCCATGCCCCTAAAAGTGGTTGCACAGAGATCAATCAATTTTTGTATCAATCTTGCTTTCTCCGCAATGGAGGAAGAAAAGTCAATGAGAATGAGAGGAATAATCCATAGTTAAATCGAGAGAAGAGAGCGAGAGAGAGAGAGAGAGAGAGAGAGAGAGAGAGAGAGAAGAGATAGAGAGAAGGGGGAGGGGGACATGAACAGACGGAGAGAGAGAGGTAGAGTCGTAGTTGAGGTGTTTTTTTTCTGTCATTCTCTCTCTCTCTCTCTCTCTCTCTCTCTCTCATCTCCCAATTATCCTTTCTATCTATCTGTCTGTAATCTCCACCCACCCCCTCCCTGTCTCTCTTCCCCTCTCTTTCTCACTTTCCCTCCTTTCTCTCCACTCTCTCTACCTCAATCTCTACTGTCATAATCACGCGAGATATATCAAGTAAAAACTTATTTCTTCATCGAATAATTTTATTTGAAAAATGATATGATCATAGTATAACAAATTATAAATTGTGAACATGATTAAAAATATCACAATATTAGAAAACACATGCACCAAACTTCAGTCTAATGTTTAAATATAAAAACAGGAGGGATGTATGGCGGCATTAGCAAGATAGTAATTCGTATCTATAACTACATTGATATCAGGGGCAGGTCCCCTTTAACCAAACGTTAGAGGGCGTAGATTC